>SNQJ01S0051721.1:6259-45079 GCA_010110895.2 Picea sitchensis
GATTGAAGGATTTACAATAGTGACACAATAGGAGAAGGAAGGAGGCATTAGAGCCTATCCCCCCTTAATGATAAGTTCCTGAACTCCTAACATAGATCGAATTTTGGAAAACTTCGTTTCTGTAAGAGACTTTGTGAAAATGTTTGCAACTTGATCTTTTGTAGGGCAAAAGATCACTTCAATAACTTGATCATGAATGAGCTTTCTGATGAAGAGCATGTGTAGCTCAATGTGCTTGTTGCGCTGATGTTGAACTGTGTCTTTGGCGAGCTTGATGGAACTCTGATTTTCACACCAAAGGCTGGTCGGATGTTGTTGCTGGAATCCAAGCTCTGAAAGGATATGTCGAAGCCACAAGGATTCTTGACATGCATTTATCGTTGCTCAGTACTCTGCTTCTGTTGAAGAAAGTGCAATAGTTCTTTGTTTCTTATAGGCCCAAGTGGCAGGTCTTGAACCAAGGCTGAAAAGATAACCTGCAGTAGACTTCCGATCATCAGGGTCATAGGCCCAATCTGAATTAGTGAAGTCAACCAATAAAGGAGTCCCCCCTGAACTATAATGTATCTCGAACTGAATTGTACCATGAACAAAGTGAAGTATCATTTTAGATGCTTTCTAATGGATTTCATGGGGTGTTTGCATATACCGGGCAACAAGCCCAACAACAAAGGAAAGATCAGGACAGGTATGAGTTAAGTATAAGAGGCTACCAACTAACTGGCGGTACAGGGTGGCATCAACATTGGGAGAAGTACAAGTGGCAGTAAGCTTGACTCCAGACAAGAAGGGAGAAGGGGTTGGTTTACAATGATCCATGTGAAAGCGACGAACAAGGTCACAAGCATACTTAGGCTGGGAAAGAAAAACTCCTTCATTGGTTTTCAAAACTTGGAGGCCAAGGAAATAGTGCAAAAAACCTTAGTCTGTCATTTCAAATTTCTTCTTAAGGCTGGTTTTCACATGGTTTAAAAGTTTTGAGTCACTACCAATAAGGATAAGGTCATCAACATAAAAGACAAGGATTATGAGATGGATTCCTACTTTCTTGGTATAGACATTAGGATCATATCAGAATGGGAACTTGTTTCTAACCGTTTAGATGGTGAATATTTATCACTAACTGAAGATGATTCGGATTCTCCCCACGATTTCAATTATGATTTTGACAATTCTAAAATCTCTCAAGTTTCAGAATCATTATATTTTTTTGGATATCAAAATGTTTTCCCCTGAAGATGATATTCCCTCACTGAGACACCATCAATCGGTAATCCAAACTAAACTGTCTCAACTGACCCCCCATAGAATTCCAACTTTCTAAAAGGTTGAATTCTCAACTCTCCTCCATCAACTCTCAACTTGAAAAACACCAGCAGCCAAGCGTGGTGAATATACAACATTATACTCCTACAGATTCAACTTTTAATAGATCTCATCCTACAACCTCAAGACATACAAGCTATAGGAAAATCTTTGATCTC
Organism: Picea sitchensis; assembly: GCA_010110895.2. Lineage (NCBI taxonomy): Eukaryota > Viridiplantae > Streptophyta > Pinopsida > Pinales > Pinaceae > Picea > Picea sitchensis. The sequence goes on from SNQJ01S0051721.1 coordinate 7,744, forward strand.
AAACAAACAAAAAAACATCTGGAAGAGATAGAAGAAGTTGAAGAGTATACAAATGATTCACTAGAAAAGACCATCCAATATCTAGAAGAATCAATGAAAGGAAAATAAGCATTAGTTAAAAAAATATGGAAAGCTTTGAAATTAGAAAAAGAAGAATTAACTTTCTCAGAACACAAAAGGATGCACAAAGAGAAAGAGAAATGTTTGATTCAGATAATGACACTCTTGACCAATCTGCTGAGGTCAGTACATTTAAATAGATAAATGGATTTGAAGATAGACTAGTCATATCCATAGACATTAAAGTATCAGGATATATGACCTATACTCTTGATGCTCAGCTAGACACTAGAGCAATGAATTCTTGTGCGAAGTATGGTGCAATTCCCTCGTACTATTGGCAGCCCATAAATATTGCTTTTAGAGCAGTAAACAAGATTGAGATAAAAATACAGTCTTTTGCCCTAGATTTTCCCATTATAGTTCAAGGAGCCAAAGTACCAGTAAATCTCTATTGCTTTGACACAGGTGCAGATATTCTTTTGGGTCAAGATTTTGTAAATAGATGTCTGCCTTTCACTATAGGTAGAAATTTTGTACAGTTCACTGTTTTAGGTAAAACAATATCCATTCCAAGTAAGTCATCCTATGACACTAGGATTGGTAACACTAAACCTCTCCCACAAGTTGAGAAGTCTGCAGAAAAACTGGTTCGAATACAAAAGATTGTCAACAATGTTGAAAAACATGGTCTTGAGATAATCAAAGATATTAAAGAAAAAATAGAGAAAGAATGTACTTCTGATTATCCTAACGCCTTTTGGACCAGAGAGGAATACTTTGTAATTTTTCCCTACAAAGAAGGTTATGTATCGAAGCCACAAAAAACCTCTGCAAATCATATGTCTCCAACAGAAGCAAAGTACTGCCAAAATGAGATCAAAGAATTATTGCAAAGAAAGTTGATAGAACCTAGTAGGAGCCCTTGGGCATTTCCATCATTTTATGTCAACAAACATAGTGAGAAGAAAAGAGGAAAACCCAGAATGGTAATAAATTAAAAAGCTCTTAACCAAGCTCTACTCCCTATCAGATTTCCTCTTCCATCAAAAGAACTATTGTTTTGCTAAGATTGGCAAATGCAATATATTCAGCAAGTTCGATCTCAAGAGCGGCTTTTGGAAAATTGGTATTATTCCTAAAGATAGGTACAAAACAACATTTGTTGTGCCTCATGGACAATACCAGTGGAGAGTCATGCCATTCAGATTTAAAAACTCCCCATCAGAATTTCAGAAAAGTATGGATGATATATTTAAGCAATTACCTTTTGTTATTGTATACATTGATGATTTGTTTGTTTGTTCTTTAGATGCTAGGTCACACCATTCGCATCTTAAAGCAGTATTTGATCTCCTGTTCAAACATGGTTTAGTTTTGAGTAAATCAGAACTATGCTGGGCAAAGACAAAGATTGAATATCTGGGTTTGATCCTATCAAGAGGATTTGTTGAACTTCAAGATCATGTTCTGAAGAAACTCTCAGAGTTCCCTGATGAAATTCTGGAGCAGAAACAACTACAAAGATTTCTTGGTTGTCTCAATTACATCTGTCATTTCTACGAGAATCAAGCTAAGGATGTAAGGATTCTACAGAAAAGATTAAAAGAGACTTTACCATGGAATAACAAGATGACTGCAGTTATGCAAATTATAAAGCAAAAAATCCAAGATTTTCCAAGACTACACCTCCCAGATGTTACATTGCAATTGATACTTGAAAATGATGCATCAAATGAAACATGGGCAGCAATTCTATTGCAAAAGAATGGCCCAAAGCTAGAAGAAGTTTGCATATACACATCTGGATGTTTCTCAGACACAGAGTCTAAATATCCCTTGTCTCACCAAGAAATTCTTGCTGTTAAAAATGGGATAAAGAATTTTAGAGTATTCTTAAAGCCTGTTCATTTTATTGTAAGAACTAATTAAAACATACGAAAGGTATATTAACTAATCAGCGTCTCTTGGAACAGGGAAATAACAGGATCTTGAGATGGAGTTTATGGCTTGATGGCTTTGACTTTGATATTCATTATAAGCTAGGAAAAGAAAATTGCATTGCAGATCTGCTTACTAGAGAAGCAGCCCCTACTATAAGAGAAATCAACAAATGGCTTCATCCTCCTTGCTAGCTCCAGATGCACCAGCAGGATTCAAATGGGTCCTGATTTGTGACAAATGTAAATATTGCTACTATTTTGAATGCCTACAATATTGTATAAAATCTAGTCCTCTTTGTAAGAATATCCTAGAAAAATGGAGAAAAGCCAATAATCATTGTATTCCTAATCATAGCTACTTTGTACAAAGCCATAAATTGTCTAGAGGAACTATTACAAGAGGTCATATGCAAGGACAGAGATACATATATCTGTATACTCCTTGTATTGCTTTTGAGGATTATTGTGCTATTATGATCCAAGCCAGATTTGCTGGTTCCTGTTGGATCTTGTTTGATTGTGAAACTTTCAAGGAAAATTTGATATGGTGGTCTGGTTGGTTATTAATCCTACTCTAGAAATACTGTCCACGAGACGTCTTATTTTTTGGAAGTAGTAAAGATGCTTTCAAATATTGGTTACGATCAGAAGTAGAGGAAGCTTCTCATTACAATGCCTGGTTCGTCTTCAACCTATCTTTCCAAGGCAGCGAACTACTTTATGACCATTCTGAACCACCATCTCCCCAGAGCTAAAGTCTTCAGTGATTACTATGGAGATATTTGTGTTCCAGAAGAAGACTTAATTCCTGCTATGCAAGGCTCACCATTCTACAAGTGTTTCAATGGTTTACCACCTTTCTCAGATTACTTTGGTTCACCACCAAGTAGTCATTTCAATTACGACAGTAATGATAGTGGTGACTCATTTGATTCTATCTCTAAACATAACATAATCAATAGCATGGAAGCATGATGGACCATTCAATGTTGTAATAATTAGATTCTATTCATGTCTAACGGGCCGACAGTGGTGTCCCATCTGTTCCGTGGGTTCCAGCTGAACTCCACTTTGTATCACTATTTTTACTTTATGTCGAGTCTTTCCATAAATTTGGTATGGGTCCCCGTATGGCCAAGCCTCAGAGGGACGAGATAACAACTGGAGTCCACCAGTTGCCCCATCCACTTGAAAGGAATATTTCTTTATGACAGGTAGTTGCCAGTTTCAGTTGACCGACAACCTAGTAGTTTTAGTATAAATAAGACCCTTGAGGTCTCATTAGGGACATCGGGATAGAGAGAGTCTGAGGTCTGAGTCTAAAAAGAGCAGTGTGTATCCTCTTCGCTCGCCTTCGGGAACTTGCAAATGAAAAATACTGATCTCGTTTGTAATATGTCTAATAGTTTGTGTATGATCCTACTCTGTAAAAAATGGTTTGTATATATATATATATATATACAAACAATCTTTTTTATTATAAATAAGACCCTTTTATATATACATAAGTATGAACAACGGTCGGACGGGGTTGAAAGTAGGGTTGCAAGCGAAACGAAGGAGAGGTGAGCATCGATGGTCAAATTATACGTCTTTATAATATATATATATATATATATATTAATGTTTTTCTAAACAATTTTTTATTATAAACAAGTGCGAAGATGACAGGGATAGGGAAGAGAAAGTAAGGAATGGCCAATTATGAAACGTGGTTGGACAGGTTTCAAAATAGGGTTATAGGGGATTGTGAGGAGAGGTGAGGGCCCGACGATCAAGTTGCATGTCTCAGAAATTTTGACTGCAAAAAGCGTAAAAGGGACAAGTGCATGATGGGGAAGTCCAGTGGACAATTTGTATATTTGCAGAATTTTGGGTGTTGTTTGCAGGTCGTGGAACAATGGAAGGGCAATTTTGGGCATGCCTGTCCGGGATCCCACAATAAAAAAAGTGGGTAAGTATGGAATAGGGAAACGGTCGGTCGGACTTGTTTTTGCAAATATATTGAAATTTGTAATAGATATCCCATTACCTAGCAAGATCTTTTCTACATATATATCACGAAATTTTGGGTGTTGTTCGCATGTCATGGAACAATGCAAGGGAAATCTTGAACCCACCTATCCAGGAACCCGCAAACGAAAAAGTCGATAAGTATTTGTAATAGAAATCCCATTACCTGGCAGGACATTTTCTGCATGTTTATGTACAAGTTGTGTAGGAATAGTTATTATGATGGTCTCCTTGAGGAATGGTGAGTTGTTAGCATTAAACCTTAGTTATTGCATACTTGGAAAGAAGTGAAAAGGGAACGGGCATAGGAAACAACGATTAGGAATTGGATATTTCGTGAACCCTCCAACCCGACAATCCTCAAAAGAAATTCGAAGAAATGGCGAAGTATGGAAAGAGGACGGACGGGCATCAAAATGGGGTGACAATAGTTCCACATTAGACGTGAGGACCTGGCGATCAAATTGTATGAATTAGAACTTTTGAGTGCAAACTGTGTAACATGGAAGAGGTGTTGATGTAGGAATCTGGAAGTCAATTTTTATATCACGGAAGCGGGGGGGTTGTTTACAGGTCAAGGAGCACTAGAAGTGTAGTCTGCCTGTTTGGGAACCTGCAAGTGAAAAAATTGGGTAAGTATGGAATTGGAGGCACAAAAGAGAGTCAAAGAAATTGTGAAATATGGAAAGCGGAGGCACGAGCTTCAAAATGGGGTGACAATAGTTCCCCATGAGACGTGAGGACCCGAAGGTCAAATTGCAGGTCTCAAAAATTTCGAGTGCAAACTGTGTATCATGGAAGAGGGTATGATGTGGGAGTGAGACACTAATTTGCATATCACGAAGGTCCAGGTGTTGTTTGTAGGTCACGGAACAATGGAAGTGAAATATAGAGCCCACCTCCCTGGGAATTTTCAATCTGAAAAGTGGTTAGGCATGGAATGGGTAGCGGTCAATCGGAGTCGCGATATAAAAGCATGAGCGCAAATGTGAACCCACGAGTCTGCCAATGCGCACATTGAGACATTTTCAGAAAAATGACTAAGTAACCAGAAAGAGAAAGTAGAGGGGAAAAAGAAACAAGAATTTGGTTAACTATAGAAGAGGGAAAAGAAGGTCCAATATATTCAAATCTGCAATAGATATTCCATTTCCTAGCAAGATATTTTATGTATGTTTCTGGATAAGTTGTATACTTATTGCATATACTTGGAAAGAAGTCTGAAGGTAGTGGGCACAGGAAACAACAACTAGAAATTGGAAATTTCCTGAACCCGTCAACTCGACGATCCGCGAAAGAGATATCAAGAAATGGTCAAGTGTGGAAAGCAGTCGGATGGGCTTCAAAATAGGGTGACAAGGGTTCCCTAGGAGACGTAAGGCCCCGACTGTCAAATTGTATGTATCAAAACATTTCAATGCAAAATGTGTAACACGAAAGAGGGGATGATGTGGGATTCCAGAGGTAAATTTGCATATCACAGAAGCCAGAGTGTTGTTTGCAGGTCACGAAACAATGGAAGTGCAATTTAGAGAAAGGGGAAACGCTCTGTCGGAATCGCAATATAAAAACATGAATGAAAATGTGAATGTGTGAATCTGCCAACCCACACAACAAGACATTTTCAGAAAAAACAACTAAGTAACCAAAAAGATAAACTACATGGGATAAAAGAGTGTGAAAATAGAAAGGTGGAGGGCAATTTTCGTAAGCTGGAATTGGTTTCAAACAAGCCCCATTGTTGCAAAACCATCATTTTCTAGTCCAATACTTTATCCACTTATTCGTTTTCTATTGTTCTTGTACCATTAAAAAGGGTGTGAGCAAATGCTTTGTTGAAGATTAGATTTTATTGCAACTTGTGGGAGTAATTGTGTTCTTGATACATTCTTCCATGACTTTAACATATTAACTTAAGTATTAAACTTCTTGCATGATGGGTTGTTAGCATTAAAGCTTAATAATTTCATGTCTAGAAACAACAATGACGATCTTGAATTTTAATATTGCAGTTGATTTCATAGTCCCATTTGACTACAACCACCATATATCAGGTTTTTTTTGTTTATTTGTATTCGTGAACAAGAAATTTGGTAATTTCATTAATAAAGTAAAAAATGCTCAAATAGAGGCTAGGGGATGGACAAGTAATAAAATGTTCCCTTTTGGACTAAAGGAATCAAGCAAGCGAAAGGGAAATAAGAAATCGTTTGCTTAGAAAGGCTGAGATGAAAATGAAATTTCTATGGCGAGGCCCAGACTGCCGCATTGTGATTTGGTCTTGCTATGTTCTATCTGCATTACGAATAGAATTGAACGTTGGTTTGGAACTGTCTAAAATTCATTTTTGTTTCCATAAAATCCTGATGGATCGACACAATGCATTGTCATGTAATTGTTAAATGCTCCATTTTAGATCAAATTACTTTAGTCAATACAATATTGAAGAACTACGAGACTATCGAACCATTCCAATGAGAAGAGGTGTTAAATTCATAAAAGAAGCAGCAACCAAGACTCCAAGGCAAATTTTTTAATACTAAATCCATTTAAATATATATATATATTAGGTAGTGTATATCTATCCATAGAAATTGGACTGAGTTCTTTGGACCAAAACATTGAACATATTTTCCATAAACACAGGCACACGACCTGCAACATGCAGGAGCCATCGAGATGCTCTTCAACATGCATACAAAACGGATTCCATGCTTTTTTTTAGGAAATCCTTGCAGTCTTCTCCTCGGGGTTCAATGTTCGTTGCCCCATTCTCAATATCTTGTGGAAGACCTGAGATGACAAAGAAACAGGAGAGTGGTTCCACAGTGGAATAAATCCTTGGCTTGAAGCATATGAACAACAATATTGTGGTAAAATTGATAGTTCTCACAAGCTTCCCATGAGGAAGAAGACGGAAAGCGTTGCAGGGAAAACGGAAGAGCCTGAAACTGAAAGTTAGGACACACCAAGAAACCACCTCCTCACATTCAAAGACTTCAGGGACACAGGTTGCACAAGCAATTCTAGAGGCCCAACTTAGTCCATTCTGAGTGGAAGGAGATTAGTAGTAGGAATATGCCTTGCACCAGTCGGAGTTATGGTTCTCATCCCTTAAGATGTTAATTTTATATCCAGAGAAAATGAGAGTGGTCCTGCAATTGAATAATTTTTTGTCTTGAAATATATCTCTGGGAGCATCAATAGATCATTTCCTTATAGTGAAATACTTCTGCCCAGAACAGACTAATTTGGACCTCTGGAATTCCTAATTTTGAGCTGCAAAGAGGCTATTGTGTTCACTGTCGGTTTCTTTTCTGAAACCCCTTCTTTTGGTGTTATAAGGGCTGCCATCGCCAAGCCAGGAAGTGCCCCCCATTATGGTTGATTTAAATTTGGGCGCATGAGTGGGAACAACGTCTGCATTGCCATCATCCATTTTTTGTATCATCGTCCATCAGATCATCTTCTTCCGGCTCGAAATCGATCGCATCAACCTCTGCGCCAACCATCAATGCAGGCGGGAAGGTTATCTAAGTAGGCGGGGTTACCTTGGATTTAATTGGCTTGAAATATATCTCTCGGTGCACCAAGGGACCATCTCATTTTTTTCTCCTGGGCGGAGGGAGATGAGTAGTAAGAATATGCCCTGGAATACTAGAACCTCTAGCCATCATGCCCGAAGGTGTTTACTGTATCTAGACAGAACTGTTGTGGAACTGTTTCCATAAGTTAACGAGAATTTTCATTTGCTCTAGATGATGTTTGAAATGAAAATTGGGAAGGGATAATATAACCCTCCGCAAATCTTGGTTTAATGTGTATCAATGGAAGATCTCCTCGAGCTTTCGTTGATCAATGACAATCTCCACGGTTTGTGTGTAATGAGTTGTTACCATTAAATCTTACTAATTGCATATTTAGAAAAAAGTGTGAAGGTAGTGGTGACGACGAAGAGCGATTAAGGATTAGATATTTCATAAAGGCACCAACCAGTCGATGCACGAAAGAGATTGCATCATGCTTGAAATGAATACTTGGAAAGGATAACATTCTTCTCCACAAATCTTAGTTTAATTCATATTAATGACAAATCTTCTCTAGCCTTCCAGACATTAATGAAAATCTTAACGGTTCTTGCATGATGAGCTAATAGCATTAAAGATTAATAATTGCATATCTAGAAAGAAGTATGAAGGTGGCGGGGACGACGAAGAGCGATTAAGCATTGTACATTTCGTCCACCCGTCAACCCGCGAAAGAGATTCCAAGAAATGGCCAAGTATGGAAATCGATCGGGCGGGCTTCAAAAATAGGGTCACAAGATATAATTAGGAGACATGAGGGGCCGATGGTCAAATTGTATGTCTATGAACTTTTGACTGCACAATGTGTAACACAGAACATGTCACAATGACGGATTTTGTATGTCAATTTGTATATCACGGAATTTTGGGTGTTGTTTGTAGGTAGTGGAACAATGGAAGCGCAATGTTGAGCAAGCCTAGCCAGGAAGCGGCGATGGTAATAGTGGCCAAGTATGCAATGGGTAAGCGGTTGGTCGGATTGGTGATATAAAATCATGAGACATACTCGGAACAGGTAATATTGATGGGCTTGAAAATAGGGCCACAAGCTCTATTCAGGAGACATGAGGGCTCGATGGTCAAATTGTATCTATCCCAACTGTTGATTGAAAAATGCGTGACACGAAACATGAGACAATGACGGATTTCGAGGGTCAATTTGTATATTGCATAACTTCGGGTGTTTTATATAAAAGAACAAGACATTCGTAAAAACGACACATTCGAAGAAAGGACCACATAACCAGAAAGGGAAAGCAAACGAGAAAAAGGGGAATTTGTTTGCTAATTTGTAGATCAGGAAAGTTTGGGTGTTGTTTGCAAGTGGCAGAACAATGGAAATGCAATGTTGAACCCGCCTATCTGGGAACCCGCGATCCAAAAAAAATTCTCAATATGAAACGGGGAAGCGGTCGGTCGGGTTGGTGATATAAAAGTATCAGTGGAAATCTAAAGATGTGAATCCGCCAACTCCCGCACCTATACATTTTCCGAAAAATGATTAAGTAACCAGAAAGGGAAAGTAGAGGGAAAAAAATAAAGAGAATGGCAATTTTTAGAAGCGGGAATTGGTGTAAGAAATCCCCATTGATGGTATTAACAATAACTATGAAGTGCATTAAACATGTGAACAATTTCTTCAATCAAGGAATAGATAAAGCGATCCATGCTTATAGTTTCCAGGATGTGTTTGTATAAGAGAAGCATCGAAAAGCCACAAGAAAATCAATTATGGGATGTTTAAGTAAAGTTATTGTACTGCCAACTTCACCGCAAGTATAACAACGACGAATTTGAATTTTAATGTCCGGACGTTGATATGATAGTTTCATTGGACTTCACATAGTATATATCATTTTATTTCAAATTATTCCTAGAGATGAATTTTGCTAAGTTAATCGATCAAGGAAAAGTGTTAAAATGAGCCACATACTACATTTGCGTCTAAGAGCTTATATTAAAAGGAAAAGCATGTCCTGTATATTCTTTGAGATCATAGAAAAACTGCCAAGATCCTGAATGTATTATTAATTTTTTAAAACGAAGCATACAACCAAGAACCAAGTAAACACCAAATGTATTGAAATTCGAGGCACAAGGAAATGCATGAACACAGAAGGCGCCAAGCGAGATACCACAAGGTTCCATAGAGAAGTACGCATCGACCTTTGCATCAAACAATTAGATATATAAAAAAAACACACGTGGAATTGGTTTTCTCTTACATCTGGTATATGTTCCCATGAGAAAATAATAGGGGCCATGGGATATGAACAAAAGTCTGCCAAACACAAGACAACACAAAACCAGCGGAGCTTCGCCATTGTACCCTAGCTATAACCAAACCTCAAAATGGGGAACAAGAAACTTGTCGATTACTATTTTACTATGAAGCAAGATCACTATGGACATTTTCTTCTGATAGTGCCATGTTCTATCACTACAAGTTTTAACAATGACAAATTTCCAATATTATTGGAAATGCCTGATGGTTCTGCCCAGAGGAGCAAGCAATTTCGACGATTCAAAGGATGGGCATGAGTTATTTACAGTTGGATACTTTGTATGGGGTTTGTCCTCATTCTTCCCATTTCTGGACTGAACAATCTTATGCGCTTGTACATCACCAATAACTTCACCTGACTGTATGAATTCCAATTCCTGAACTCCCCAATCTCTATAGTGAGTTCTAAATATCTCAAGCTCATGTTTCAATCCATGTTGAGTCCTTTTTTTTCAATTAGGTCATTGAGAAAATGAAAATACCATACCATAAATGTATAGTTGGAGACCATCTTTTTTTGTATTTGGGTACCCAAAAAAAATGCAGAAATCATGCCATGGCTATATAGTTGGAAAACATTTTTCCAATTTGGGCACCCAAAAAGGTGCAGACTCCTCCAACAAAGCCACAGCCAACCACCATTTTTTTTTCATTTTCACACCCCAATATATATGAAAAATTCTTACTGGCAGATGCAAAAAAACATGAAAATAACAACATCGATTGCATTTGTAGTTAGATTCTCCTTGTTGTTTCAAGTGCACAAGAAGAGACAAACTCTTTGGAAAGAAAATTTTACAGCCATAGATGTAAACTCCGAAGAACTTGAGTCCGATGAACATTCATCTGGGTGTTGGAGAAAAATTACAGACACACATGAGATTTTTTCGTTTCCTACCAAAGCTTGATATGATTTTTTTTATTTTTTTTTCAATCGATATGCAATATTGCATTGTCCTCATTTAAAGTAAATTTGCTATGTATCTGAAAGTCGCGCAACATGTAGACATTGTTTGCCTTTTTCTATAGGTATGCTTCATATGAAAATTCTGCTAACCCATGAAGCACATCTTGTAACAGAGTATGTCTAATTGTACAATGTACGATTGTGTTGCCCACGGTTCGCATGGCAGCATTGAAGCAATGTCTATATATGTAAGGGAATTTTTTACTGCATCGCAGACAATCAATTGTATCATCACTTATGAAAGCAAAAGCAAAAGCAGGAGAGTTGCATTTGGCACATACATGCTCGAAGGGGGTCGAGTATGCATTTGCTACAACCAAAACACCCTCAACATGGGCACGTGAGCATAGTAGTTAATATATTGAACAATATAATATACAACTACACACACAAAAAAAAAAAAACTGTAGAAAATTGGTGAAGGCAATTTGTATGAGAAAAGTGAGGTTGAAATTGTAGATGTATATGCGCAACAATTGTAGAGCTAGTTAGTTTCTTGAGATCTTGTACTATGTATGTTCACAATTCTGTTACAAATTTTTCTTGGGTTGTGCAAAAGATCCTTTATTTAACATCTCTTTTCTTTGTTATATTTTTTAAGAGCATAAGTGGAAATTGCCCTTTATGCAATTGTTGTTCCATTGAGGAAAACAAATTTGAATAGGTGTCAAACAATTGCAGCTGCAACATGGAACAATGCAATATTTGTGTAACATAACCAAGATACATGGACATGTGAAAGTAAAGGACAAAACTGGATATGGAGAACATTACCCTTGCCTTGTCGTTCTCTGACTCTCCATCTCTTATATGGAGAATGTGTTGCGAGCCAAGCTTTCTTGCGAGTGTGACAACTGCACCAATGGTTCTGATAGGGTAAATGTCGTTACTCTGTGCAAGTTGGCTAATAGTTGTGTTGAGGAAAAAATGATATTCTAAACAAATAGCGAGAATTTTTTCCACAATACTTGTTTCGTTGAGCGATATAATACGATCACAATAACCACGGTCATATACTGTTTTGGGCAATATATTAAAATTTGTAATCGATATCCCATTACTTGGAAGTATCTTTTCTGCATGTTTCTGGACAAGTTGTGTGGGAATAGTCAATGTGACTGTCACCAAGGCCTCGTTGTTTGTCATGTCAGCATGCATAATGGATCTAGTTTTGTTTTCCTTGTTCAAGTAGGTGCTATAGATGACCATTATGTCCCTGACGAACACTTGTCCATTTTGGCAGTTGTTCAAGCCCTCTATTGATAGTATTTTGGGTGTTACAAGTTTAGACCTAGTGATATTTTTTGAACAGGAAAAGTAATGTGAATGGTAGTGTGCATTATTTTTTTGTTTTCTTTTTTCCTAGCATAAATGTACAAGTAGACGCACAACTTGGATGGAGTATGGAGCCAGAGTTTTGCAACTAGACCTCTTAGTCTGTAGAACTTGCGCTATGTTCGGCATCTCGCTTGCGCTTGTTGATACTTCTTGTGAACTGCAAAGTATGTGTTGCAAATGACATCAGCATATTCACCATGGCATAGATGAATAAATAGCTGAGGATATTTTTTTGGTAAACATATGAGGAACAAAATGTATGCATGTTTACCTTTGGCCTTGTCGGTCTGTTGATGTTTGTGATGATTGATGCTCATGGCCATGTTACTAGTCCAACGTTTTTTTATGCAAGCATGTGTAGATGAACATTAGAAGGACTAAATAAGCATATGCATTGTATATTTTCCATAATTGTTCTAAATGTCACATACAAGGTCGAAGGAGATGGAATATGAAATAGGGTGTCAAGGGATACTCAGGAAACATAAGGACCCGACGGTCAAATTGTATGCCTTGGATATTTTGACTACAAAATGTGTAATAGTAAATAGGGCGTGATGGGGGGTACGATGGCCAATCTGTATATCGTGAAACCTCTGAAGCCAGAGGCACAATCTTGAACTCGCCAACCCGGGAACCCGTGATCGAAAAAAGTGGGTAGTATGGAATGAGATAGAAGCATGACTATAAATGTGAACCCATGAGTCCGCCAACCCACACACCTAGGCATTTTCAGAAAGATGACTAAGTAAAGCAACTAGAAAGAAAAAGTAGACGAGAAAAGTTAAGTATAGGAGAGGGGGAAAAAAGGGATAATAGAAAGTGAAAAAATTAGAAATGGGGAGGGAAATGTTTGGAAGCAGGAACTCTCAACAAAGGCCCATTGTTTCCAAATCATCGTTTTCTAGTCCAATATTATATGTCGCCACCTCTTTTGTATGTTTGATTTACTAGCACAGTTGGTATACCTTTTCAAATATTGTACCACACACCCCTCTGATGTGGCATATAAGAATTCATCTTCCTGTCTAACCAATCTGTTTCTTTCAATGTAGCAACACCGAACATACAGTGGACATGAAGGCAAGTTAGTATGCAGAAATACATGTAAAAGAAAGAAATACAGTTCTATTTATTTCAATGTAGCAGCAAAGAGAATACAATGCACATAAGAAAAAGTCACTATGTAGAGAGATACATAGTATATACATACAGTAAAAATGGTTCAAAGTAGTAGAACAAGTAGAACAAATACACAGACAATAAATGAAATACTAAACACTGAAATATGAAATAAGAGTATAGGTATGCACCTTTGTAACTCCTCCTCTACATTCGCGCCAAAGATTCCATCGTCCTCTCCAGCCACTATGTTTGTTTAAATGTAACAATGCAGGAAAAATACAATGGACATGAAGGAAGTTAGTATGCATGAAGACATGAAAAATAAAATAAACAGAGTTCGAATTTTTTCAATGTAGCGGTAGAGGAAATACAAAGGACATGAAGATAAGTTATTATGTAGGAAGGTACGCAATATCTACATACAATAAATTAGGTGAACACATATACAGACAATAAATCAAATACAAAACAACAGAATATGAAATAACATTTCAATCATGTACCTTTGTATCTCCTCTTCCATTGTTGCAATTAAGACTCCTTCGTTTTCTCCAGCTATTTTGTTTTTTTGAATGTGGGAACGCACAAAATACAATGAACATGAATGGAAGCTGGTATGCAGTGGAGAACAAGTAATATGTACATACACTAAATGATAATCAACGAATAGAATAAAAGATAGTTAGAAACGTGAACCTTTTCTTTTCTCCATCCATGGTTGTAATTATATAAAGTTTTTTCCTACCCAAAATATATTACAAGCCACAAAATATTAAGAAATTGCATGGCCATAGCTAAATAATTTTGGTTTTCTGTAGCAAAGTATCCAGATATGCTTCGAGACATGGAAATATAATTTTGCAGTATCTTTGGTGTACACGTCATATTTCAAGTACAAGACAAATTGTATCGTGGTCACACCAGTCTGTGTAGAGGATAAAGATGATGTATTGTGATAAGGGCACATTTCACCATATATGGTTAATAAGTGTGTTTTTCACATGTTTTATCTTAACAAAAAGACAACGGACATTGTAATTGCACATGTAGTTGTCCAATAATTTCTTATGCCACTATTTTGTATCATGTCAACACTGAAGTATCCTAGAATGATAATGGTTTCGTCCAAATGTAAATGGTGTGATCCATTTCAAAACACATTGATTGTGTTAGCAATGTTGCACGCCAAACAACATAGAAACTTAATACTACAATTTGCAATCCACAGAACACCACTCTTGGTAGAACCATCTCCGTATCATTTTCTTCTACAAGAACATTTTAAAAAGACATGTAGGTATGGTCCAAAACTAGGAAAAATAATTGGAGCAAAATTTAACAACAGGACAGGCGGGCACGGAACAGGCGCCAAACACAGAAAACAACAGAACCCCAGGTCCACTCACGGGTGCAAGACCTAAACACCACAAAGCGCAAAAAAAAAACAGCTCCAACTGTTGGCGCAGGACCCCAACCCTGCAAAGTCGAAGTAAAAAAAAGAAAACAGCAAGCAACAAACCAACGAGCAAGCACGAACAAGCCCAACTGCAACCCCAGGGCCCCAAACTCGTAAACTTGAGCCAAACAAAAACAAGCAACAACTGACGAACCAACGAACCAGCGAACAAGCAACAAACACTGCACCAGTAAACAACATATGTATCTCCAACGATTACCAAACTTCAACCCAAGCACAGAAGGAACCAGAAACATATGACAAGGATGCTAGTAGAAATAATCAAACATTCTTACTTGCAAATTGCAAACAGTGAACAACAAAGAGCTAATAGAAAATGAAATTATGGCATCGAAACTTACTCCGAAATAATGAACGACGAAAGCGCAGGTTGAATTGTGGGTGCAACACCTGGACCCCGTAAAGTAAAAAAAAAAATAGATCCAACTACGAATGCAGGACCCCAACCCTGCAAAGTTGAAGTAAACAAAAGCAAGCAACAAGCACCAACAGGTCCAACCGCAGGCGCAGGTCCCCAATGTTGCAAAGTTGAACCAAACAACAACAATCAGTAACCGACGAACCAACGAACAAGAAGCACCCACTGAACCAGTAAACAATGTATGTAGCTTCAACGATGACCAAATTGCATTCCAAGCATAGAAGAAGTATGAAACATACAATGCCTAATCAACTGGTGGTGGACAACAATATTGTCCAAATTCACTGCAAAATTATATGGAAAAATTCAAGGAAAAATGTACTCTTGGAAACCTATTTAGGTAAAGATTTAAGGTTTCCAGGCTGTCTAAGCGCCTCACAGTATGAAAACATTTAAGTTATCAGACTTGTTTCAGGACCTCGCGCTATGTAAACATTTAAGTTGTCAGGCCTATTCAAGCACCTCAAAAAAAGTGGCAATGCTCTAAACCTTCAGTGTAAACATTTCAATACAAATACAAAGGAATAATAATAATAATAATAAAAATAAAAGGAGATATTAATATGCGATCGATATAGTCCCTCTACGCATTCGGCAGGGACTAATAATAAAAAAACATTAAAAAGCAGCGTCCATGCTCAGAACTTTTGGTATGTAAACATTTCAGTAAAAATGTAATAAAAATTAAAAAGGAGTGTCTAAGCTCAAAACTTTGGATATCTACACATTTACAACATTGGGAACAGCGAAGCTGGCAAAAAGACCTCGAATATATTCTCCAATGAAACGATGACATATAAGTTTTTTTTATATATATATAAAATAATATTTTTACTTCTATAGTACGAACAATACAGATGATGCAAAAATTTATAGTCAAATGACATATTAATATGAAGTCAACGAATTATCGATCGTTATAGTCCCTCTGCGCCTTCGGGAGGGACTAATAAATAAATCTAAAATAGAATATTAAAGCTACTTATAGTGATTCACTTTTATACTTGAAGTGAAATACACTTTACAATTTTAGCATGAACTTTTTCAAAAAAAGTAACAAAAATAGAGACTTGAACTCAAGACCTCTTATTTAATAAGGCAACTTTTAACCAAATAGTCTAGCAAAACATATTGTATTGTTTAGCAAGTGGATTGTTGTTGTTGTTGTTGTTGTTGTTGTTGTCTCGGTTAGCTTACCCGGAATATGTACATTTTCCTATCTATTTCTGATTTGTCAAGATCACATAGGGCGCGAGGCAAAGAGAATATACAAATCTAAAAGAGTAGCAACCAGGAAATAAATAATATAAAACTAAAATAAAACCAAAACATTACTCTGCAAAAAATTTTAAAATCGTATTCGGGCTTTATACCTCCGGATATAACTGAAATGGTCATATCTTGGGCAAATGGAAACCTTTTCGAGTGAAACAGAAAGTGTTCCTGATTGAAACGAGCGCTCTGGATGCAATGGAACAATCCTCTTAGCCCAAAAATGTACGGAAATGACATAAAATGGAGATGAGGAAGCTCGGCTTCACGATCTCGATCTACAACAGGAGCGGGTCTTCAAAGAGTCTTTGATACCATGTTCGACAACACAGGTATTCCAATAGAGGAAGAACACCTTCAGTAACCATTCACACAACCATATCAAATATCAACACATCGATGTTTTGACGTGGTAAAACCCCTACGGGGAAACATCCATGGCCCAGCCAATGCGACCACTTGGAGAAGTTTATTAATGCAAAAGAAAAAGATTACAAAGAGATTTTACAAGAGAATTTTTCACACTCGATCATTGAAAAATGAACCTCCTTGCTCTTTAAATAGATATCATGGACCAATCGTGTGTTAAGCCACATATCAATGGTCATTAAGATCAAGGAGAATATGAACTATCAGATCACTCTATGTCGGGAGCATATCGTGACTGTCGAATTTCCTAACTACAAATGCATACTAAAGAAACACACTAAGAAACACACGTTTACCTAACGACACATTAGACCAAGTAGATCTTAACTAACTCCTAAGTGTCTAAATATCCTAATAATATTGATTCGTTGCACATTGGTTTATTTGTAGAGAAGGATCGTGTGTGGATTTGATTAGAAAAGCTTAATTTAGGTATAGGTGTTGGGGTTTGTGGTTTTGTTTAAAGTAAGACGGGGGGAGGGAGGTGACATCTTCCTTCCACTTAGCGTGTGTT
The DNA here is from genome assembly GCA_010110895.2 of Picea sitchensis. Taxonomy (NCBI): domain Eukaryota; kingdom Viridiplantae; phylum Streptophyta; class Pinopsida; order Pinales; family Pinaceae; genus Picea; species Picea sitchensis. The sequence goes on from SNQJ01S0051721.1 coordinate 25,174, forward strand.
ATATGTCAAGGTTCAAAATGATTAATATATGCATAAGAGGGAAAGGGGGTTGGAACGCCACGACCCCTCTTGCAATAACACATAACACTCCAAACCTTTCACTATGCGCCGAAGTCAAATATTTGATTTTGCTCACATATCGGTCGAGTTAATGTTATTGTTTTCAGGTGCATCGACCAAGTTGCTTACATTAGGTTCGGGTGAGTTCAACGAAATTGCTCACATTAGCTCCGGGAGAGTTCGACGAAGTTGCTCACATTAGCCCTGGGTGATTTCGGCACTTATGTTCACATTTCTTCAAGTTATTATGTTTTCTTAAGGTAAAATATGGTGTCTGGATCTTCTCTTTGGCACTACTTACATTAGCAACAGGTGTCTCCCTTTCCTTCACTTTTCTTCGCATGCTTTCTTTCGGTCTCTACAAATTCACTATAGCCATTCTGACTGCAACAAAATTTCCTAGTCATGAATATCAAGTTCAACTTTACAATATGAAACATAGGCATTTAACACACATAATCCTTTGAACTCACTACACTTGTTTTATCATATATATAAGAACTGTGTCATTTTCGTTAATAATACTCTTCAACATGTTCTTTCCAAGATGGTGCTTACATAGGGAATCCCTATGAGAATTCATTGAGAACACCTACAAACCCTTTAGTTACTACACCTGTACCAAGATCCCACATTACTATTAGCATCCTCCTCTTTGGTTGTAAAACTCTTTTTGCAACTAGATCTCCATTTATTTTCACACTCAATGTCATCATGGGAATTTCAGTTGTTTTTTATCCTCCTTAGTTTATTGATGTCAATGGTTTACACATCTTCGGTTTCGAACAAATGCTCATGCCCACGCTTCATTGACATGCAAACACTCTCAAACTGACCCGATTTTGACAAATCATATTTATTGTTGTCGCTTGTTATCCCATCTTTCACGTAGATACAAAATTCAACTACTCATCAACTCTTACCTCGTGCATCGACATTAATGTTCTCATGGGCTCTCGTTGTACCGAAGATCTTCCTCTCAATGCCTTCGGGTGAGTCAGCATGGATGTTTTCAACTGCTCTGGTCAAACCGATCAGGTTGCTCGCAAGTGCTCCGGATCTATCGATGAAGTTGTTCACACGGTTCTCGGGTTCATCGGTGTTCTTGTTCTCATGACAGTTGACGTGTTTCTTTGTTTTTGTTTAATTCAGGCTCGTTCCTACTTTCCCATGCTCGTGGTATTGCAAATCCATGATAAAGGATAGGTGACTTGTCCTTGTCTAGGAATGGTAATTCAAATATTATCTCCCAAATTGACGAATCAGATCCATGAGAAATGTGATCCCTTTTCATGCCAAGATCCACAAGGAAACTACAAGTTCTTGTATCTATGAGATATTGTTTAATATGTGCCTTATTCCAATTGTTGAAATAAGACGGACTAGATGCAGTCCCACCCAAAATTTCATTGAAGGGAATTAGAAGGAGTCCTCTAAATCCATCATCAATCCATTGAACCTCAAACACATTAGAATGTAGAAAGAAAGATGAAGGGAATCAGTGCCATTTACTCCCAACAAAGAGCACAAAATCATTGGGAATGTTATTGCAAAATTCAAAGCCCGACCCAACCACCAAATGGAGATAACTTTGAGAACACCTACCCACTATCACCTTAGTCAGGTATTCTGGTCACTTTAGAGATGATAGAATTACCTCAAGGGGGGAATCTCGATGAACCTAGGGGGAAATGAGATGGAAAGTGAGATGTATGAATAAATTCCCCTATAATTCAAGTTACTAAGTGTAGAAAAGGGCTTGAATTAGGTCTTGGTGATGGCCAAAGCTTTCCATGAGGTAAGAGTCCATGTGAAGAGTGGTGTACCTGCTCGAGACACAAGAACAAGCCAATATATGCATATAATGTTAGGTGGAAAATCAAGTTAATATTGATGTCCCCAATTGCAGCAGTAAAAAATGATGTATATCAGTAACAAAAATATATTAAGAGCTACAAATAAATATGATGAAAGTCTAGTTAAATAAGCAAGAGACAAGCTAGTAAATACTAGTTTAACCCAAGAATGAAAAAGCGAGACTTTAGCATGAAACAAGGCTGAAATGAAATAGTATTGCAGGGATATAATTTCAGCCTTATGGATGTAGCAAACAACTTGTTACAGCAAAGAAATCATCCACCAAAAATCACAAGTAATCCACCCAAAAGGTGCGCTGAGCCTAGTAAATTATAGGGGTAAATTATTAGCAACTTCTGACAATTGAATTGTGAGTTATTCAAGAAAGTGTTTAGGGTTTTCTGCAGCCCTAATGGCTGTAGTATTAAAATTATTACAACAGAAAATTGGTTGGATAAAAGAGGACGCCCTTAGGGCACAAGAATGCTTTTAACATGTAGAAGAAATTCCAACTTGAACAATTCCAATATCTTGTAATTTTACATATCTCAATGCAATGATTTATTTCTCCAATGTAAGAGATTAGTGGCTTTAACTATTGGGTTATGGAGTCTTTAAAAGATAAAGAGCTATTTGTGCTACCTCCTTGGGGGTGTAAGCCCTTTTACTACCCAAGTTATGCAAAACTAGCTAAGGAAAACCTTAGGAGGGTGTAAACCCTTTTACTCCTCCTAGTATTCCTTTGTACAACAACTTATTTCAATACAAGATGATGGATTTGGTGGGGTTGTATGCATTTATACTCCCCAAGAAAATTATCAAATTATACTTGTCACCAATAAAGAAGCAACAAATTGGATTTCTTACCTAGTGCAAGCATAAACAAGATAAACTCCTTCTTTAACCAAGAAATATCCACCATAAAGCAAGAAAAGCACTCCAAAAGAGATAGTGAATCAATTTTTCCACCAATAGCAAAGATAAACCATAGCAAGAGAATGTAACCAAAAGAGATGAAGATAATTTTCCAAGAAGGGCACAAATTTCAGCCAATATCTTCTCACAACAGGGAGAGTTATGTTATGAAATGAGATTCACATGATCTCTATTTATACAAAATGTTAAAAACATAGTTTGTCCACTTAGTTAGGGTAAAACATAAGATAAGGGGTCAACAACCTTATCTTACTGCTTAAACCAAATAATAATATTTAAATTTCACTTTTGCACATTAGAAACCCTAAAGATGATGTCACCGCTTTAGGGGATGTTTTGACACTTTGAGCAAGTTGTTGGAGAAGAAAATGGAGGTCGTTGGGGCTCCTAGAGCCTCCTCTTCCTGTGCTAGGGTCAATCCATGTCTCCTCCAGTCAAATCATACCAAGTGTCAATGTGCAATACCTCCATCACTACAAACCCTAGCCCTAGGTGACATCAAGCCTCAAGAAGTGACGTTTTTCCCCTCCTAGGAAATCATTTCGAATTTGAGGGCTAGGTCATGTCTTCCAAGGTGTATTCTAGGCCTCCAAAGGAAAGTCATCAGATCTGGAATGCGGACCCTTGGCATCCAACTTGTGGGATTCAAGCCCCATGGAAGCCCAAGCTAGACTTGTTCCTCCAAAACTGTCCACCAAACAAGGTCCTGAAAACAAATAGGCATGCCCTCCAAGGATATCAAGTCAAAATATCATGGCAAGTGAAAACCACATCTAAAAAATAAGGCACCTAAACATGTGCATCAAAACTACCTCATCAATTTAAACAAATTCTCCAAGACCCTATACAATTGACCAAGTTTATTTATGGGAGGGGTGTCATAAAAGTCCTAATAGGTAGACCGAAACTCTCAAGTAGGGGGTGCTCCCAAGGATTCCCCTTCAAGTTCATGTAGTGGATGATGAGGTGGATAAAGGTTAGAATTTATAGGTCAATGAGTTTCATGACATACAAGGGCTCATATTATCTCATTTATGGGTGCCTTTGTAGGGGGTGTGTTGCACCTTGTTCCTCAATGCAACATTTTTCCAAGCCCATTTATTGACTTTTATTCTCTTAAGATGTTTCCAATTTGAAGCCAAGGTAGGGCTTATACCTAAGCATGAAAAATTTTTTTATTCTCTTAAGATGTTTCCAATTTGAAGCCAATGTGGGGCTTATACCTACATGAAAATTATGCCCACCTTGACTCTACCTTGGTTATATCATGCTTCCCCAAGTTGGAATCATGCATGGGGATTCTAATTAAGCAATAAAAAATAGTGCCCAATACGTTCCTCCCTAGTTGGTATTTTGTTATTAGTCATTCTTTGCGGGTCCCATTAGTTTCTTATTAGAGACATTTCATTGTCCTCTCAATCATTGGGCAAGCATATATAAGGTTAATATTTGAGACTCTTATCTTTTTCCCAAAGAACCATCCCCTTCTTCCCACATGAAAATGAGGTCTCCATGCCCTTCTTGGGTCACTTAAATTCAAAGGGCCTGGAAGAGGGAAATATGATGGGAGAGTAAATGAGCGGAAAGTGGTAAGTAGGGTCAGGAATGGTACGATAACCTCTCAAGGGACCCCCAGTTGCAACCCTTCCCCAAAAGTTGGCCAAGTTCTAGGAAATCGATGACACTCACAAAGGTGAAACAGGGTCAAAATCATAATGTCCAAGAAGGCATTCTTTAATCAAAAGCAGCTTAAATACAACATACTTAAATGCCTCAAATATTAGGGTGATTACCTGCAACAATACCTTACTTGCATCGCATGGAGAAAGACCCATCTACCTTCCAGAAGCTATCTAGTGTGGTGGATGTGTTGACGATGGATCCAAACTGTGGTGATAGAGCGGGCTTCCATATGTGAAAGTGGAAACTGCTAGTCATGTGGTCTCTCGACACTCCATATCTGCAACCTAACAGCCCTGAGACATCATCTCCTTAGTTATCCCACAAAATGGGGATAACATCTGGCTCCTACTTGGCGACATGTGCTTTTCGTAGAGTACATGAGAACCGCAACATCTCCTGGTATACTTGTGCCTACTTACCTTAGTCATTGGGGCTCTGAATATCAAGCGATAGGTGATTTCAGGTGAAGTCATACAACCATTGCAACCAGTTGATCATCTTGTCAAAGTATCTCTCCATGTGCTTAATTATGTAAAACAACAAAGATAAGTGAATCATGTAATGATCATGAGTATAAATAGATATATAATCAATCTTGAAATAAAATAGAGAGAGACGGGTGGGAGGGAGGAAGTCTTATTGGCAAGATAAATCATCAACATGATCATGTTGCCTGAAGGTGTAACCACAAGCCTGATCAATCCATCTCTGAAGAGGGCTACCATGTGTAGACGATGACTCATCTTCATCTCTGTTAGTATGACCACTGCTTCTTGAAGACCGAGAAGATATGAGAGATCCCAAGAAGACCTCATGATTTCCCCGAGAAGAAGGAAAGAGGTAAGGGACAGGCTCATGTCTAGAGAAAGAAAAATGTGGCATCTTCATATGTGAATCCCTATAAAATACCCAATATGAAAATACTTTCGCTTTATAGAGTGAACCTATGATTGCTCTAAGATGGATATGTCCTAGTATTCCTCTAAAATTGGGGATGAAGGTGGATGAGAGTCCTCATACAACAAGTATGCATCCCCAAAAAGATATGCATCACAAGTCCCAAAGGATGACTGAAAATCATTCTGAAAATGTTGTGACCGATCATCCTTGAATAAATCTGTAATCATGTCATCATTAAGCTGCCAACCATATAAAAATGACGATATCTATATGAAAGTGTCATCATCAAGTCTGTATGAAAGTGTCTATATACTCATCAACCATATCCAAAGGTTATTTCATAAGATCATTAGCCTGGCTGAAAATGATCATCTCCTTCTCTTCGTGTGTAGGAAGAGTAGAGGTTGGGGCGGCTTCAACGTGATCTTCAAATTCTTCATCACTGAGGCTAGTTGCTTCTTCAACTTCATGAACAAAAAGAGAACACGGTTGGAAAACCTCAATTTCATCAAGCGGGAGAAAAGATAATGATGCCTCAACATGTTACACTTCATCGGGATTCTTTTTTTCTCTTCACGAGCACACTCTTCCATCGCCTCTTCATTACACGAGGCTTGATCCTTACTGCAAAGTGTTTTTTTTTCCTTTTTTCAAAAGGATATGTCGTATTCGAGTGCTCCTCTAATACTTCTTCACTTCCACAGTCATGGAATAAAGCATCATTAAGTTCTTCAAAAGGGTCATGACTCATCATGTTCTCTTCATGATGTGCAGGAGGAGTAGAGGCATGGATGTTTTCATCAAGTGGAAGGGCAGATATGAGCACTTCATCTTCATCAAACGTCTCATCCAGATCTTCAACATGAGAAACCTCTTCAGGATGTGCTTGGTAACTTTCTTCGCATATATTTCCTTCAAGCACTTCTTCATATATTGTCTCATCATTGACCATAAAACCTTTTATGCAAAGAGTTTGCTTGAGCTCTTGGAAAGCATCTTGCAAACTCTGGGTAGATGGCCGATAATGCCTGAGAAATTATTCAATGAGATTTGTAGAAGAAGGGATACTCTTTGAGGGTACATGAGTGTGAAATCCAATCCTTTTGACTTGATTCCAATGAAGACACAAAAAATTTCATCAACACATATTCATGTAGCATATTTAAGCTCAAATCATACTTCATATAATTCACTACATGGGCGGCCGCTAGAGCTGGATAACCATTAAATTTTGGGAAATTTTTCATCCACCCTTCAGATCAATTATTTGGATATCCAAGGATATTTTGAACATCAAGAGAAGGATATGCATTATGGAATGCCCATGGTAAGTCCTTTGAGGCCATGGTTCCATCACTTAAGGTAATACCTCAATGGAGTCACTAGATGAGTTCAAGCTTTATCAAAGGATAGAAAGGGGGAAAAGGGAAAAGCAGGTTCTTGGGAATGTGGAGTCACTAGATRATCTTCAAGAAGAGCTCATCAAAGGCGGAAAGGGAACGTCCTTCAGGTGSAGTCACCGGGAAATCTAGGGTAAAGGCTTTGGGGTAGCTTGCCAAAGTGTCGTTAGGGTTCAAAAGAGGATTCAAAATCCTCCCCGGAAATGGCACAAAAATGTTATCCCACAAGTTGTAGGTTGGGAAAATCSCAACCCAACGACCAAATGGTGATAAMTTTGAGAACACCTACCCATTGTCACCTTAGGTAGGTWTTCTCGTCACTTTAGAGATGATAGAATCACCTCAATGGGGGAATATCGGTGACCCTAGGGGAAATGAGATGGAAAGTGAGATGTATGAATAGATGCCCCTATATGTCAAGTTACTAAGTGTTGAAAAGGGCTTGAATGAGGTCTTGGTGGTGGCCAAAGGTTTCCAAGAAGTAAGAGTCCCTATGAAGAGTGTTGTACCTGCCCAAGACACAAGAACAAGCCAATATATGCATATAATGTTAGGTGGCACAAGAAATTTAAGCTTTATGTCCCAAATTTCAGCAGTAAACAATGATGTATATCAACAACAAAAATATAGTAAGAGCTACAAATAAAGATGTTGAAAGTCTAGTTAAATAAGCAAGAGACAAGCTAGTAAATACTAGTTTAACCCAAGAATGAAAGTGTGATACTTTAGCATGAAACAAGGATGAAATGAAATAGTATTGCAGGGATATAATTGCAGCCTTATGGCTGTAGCAAACAACTTGTTACAGCAAAGAAATCATCCACCAAAAATCACAAGTAATCCACCCAAAAGATGTGCTAGGCCTAGTAAATTGTAGGGGTAAATTATTAGCAACTTCGGACGATTGAATTGTGAGTTATTCAAGGAAGTGTTTAGGGTTTCCTGCAACCCTACTGGATGTAGAATTAAAATTATTACAACAACAAATTGGTTGGCTAAAAGAGGAGGCCCTTAGGGCACAATAATGCTTATAATATGTAGAATAAATTACAACTTGAACAATTCCAATATATCGTAATTTTACGTATCCCAAATGCAATGATTTATTTCTCCAATGCAAAGATTAGTGCCTTTAACTATTGGGTTATGGAGTCTTCAAAAGAAAAAGATCTATTTATGCTACCTCCTTGGGGGTATAATCCCTTTTACTCCCCAAGTTAAGAAAAACTAGCTAAGGAAAACCCTAGGAGGGTGTAAACCCGTTTACTCCTCCTAGTATTCCTTTGTGTAACAACTTAATTCAAGACACGATGATGGATATGGTGGGGTTGTATGAATTTATACTCCCTAATAAGCTTATCAAATTAGACTTGTAACCAAGAAAGAAGCAACAAAATGGATTTCTTACCTAGTGCAAGCATAAACAAGATAAACTCCTTTAACCAAGAAATATCCACCATAAAGCAAGAAAAGCACTCCAAGAGAGATAGTGAATCACTTCTTCCACTGATAGAAAATATAAACCATAGCAAGAGAATGTAACCAAAAGAGATGAAGAGAGTTTCCCAAGAGGGCACAAATTTCAGCCAATATCCTCTCACAAGAGGGAGAGTTGTGTTATGAAGTGAGATTCACATGATCTCTATTTATACAAAATGTTTAAAACATAGTTTGTCCACTTAGTTAGGCTAAAACATAAGATAAGGGGTCAACAACCCTTATCTTGCCCMTTAAACAAAATAATAATATTTAAATTTCACTTTTGCACATTAGAAACCCTAACACAAGATGATGTCACCCCTTTAGGGACGTTTTGACACTTTGAGCAAGTCATTAGAGAAGAAAATGGAGGTTGTCGGGGCTCCTAGAGTCTCCTCTTCATGTGATAGGGTCAATCAATGTCTCCTCCAGTCAAATAATGCCAAGTGTCAATTCCCAATACCTCCATCACCACAAACCCCGGCCCTAGGTGACGTCAAGCCTCAAGAAGTGATGTTTTTCCCCTCCTAGGAAAATCGTTTGGCATGTGAGGGATAGGTCATGTATTCCAAGGTGTCTTCTATACCTCCAAAGGAAATTCATCATGATCYAGCATGTAGGCCCTTGGCATCCAACCTATGGGCTTCAAGCCCCATGGAAGCCCAATCTAGGCTTGTTCCTCCAAAATTGTCCACCAAACAAGGTCCTGCAAAACAAATAGGCACGCCCTCCAAGGATATCAAGTCAACATATCATGGCAAGTGAAAACTACATATAATAAACAAGAAACCTAAACATGTGCATCAAAACTACCTCATCAAATTAAACAAATGCTCCAAGACCCTATACAATCGACCAATTTTAGGTATGGGAGGAGTGTCATAAAAGTCCTATTGGGTAGACCAAAACTCTCAAGTAGGGGGTGCTCCCAAGGATTCCCCTTCAAGGTCATGTAGTGGATGATGAGATGGATAGGGGTTAGACTTCATAGGTCAATGAGTTTCATCACAGAAAAGGGATCGTATTATCTCATTTATGGGTGCCTTTGTAGGGGGTGTATTGCACCTTCTTCCTCAATGCAACCTTTTTCCAAGCCCATTTATTGCCTTTTATTCTCTTAGGATGTTTCCAAGTTGAAGCCGAGGTGGGGCTTCTACCTAAGCATGAAAAATTGTGCCCACCTTGACTCTACCCTCGTCACATTATGATTCCCCAAGTTGGAAACGTGTGGGGGGATTCTACCTAAGCAATATAAAAAATGCCCAAACATGCTCCTCCCTTATCAACATTTTGTTATTAGTTATTATTTTACGGGTCTGATTAGTTTCTTATGAGATACATTTCATTTTTCTCGGGATCCATGGTTGAGCATCTAGAAGGTTAAAATTTCAGGCTCTTATCTTTTGCCAACAACCATCCCCCTGGTCCTTCAACCCCTTATCCCATCAAATGAGTTACATGCCCTTCTTGGGTCATTTAAAGACAAAGGGCCTAGAAGAGGGAAATATGATGGGAGAGTAAATGAGTGGAAAGTGGTAGCTATGGTCGGGAATGGTAAGATAACCTCTCAAGGGACCCTCAGTTGCAACCCTTCCCCAAAAGTTGGCCACTTACTAGGAAATCGATGACACTCACCAAGGTGAAATGGGGTTAAGAGAATAATGTCCAACCAAGTGTTCTATAGTCAAAAGTATCTTAAATACAACATGCTTAAATGCCACAAATATTAGGGTGATTACATGCCACAATACCTGACTTTTACTGCATGGAGAAAGACCCATCTGCCTTCCAGAAGTTAGCTAGTGTGGTGGATGCGCTGACGATGGATCCAAACTGTGGTGATAGAGAAGGATTCCATATGTGCAAGTGGACACTGCTAGTCATGTGGTCTCTTGAGACTCCATATCTGCAACCTGAGGCCCTCAAGACATCATCTCCTTAGATATCCCACAAAATGGGGATAACATGGAACATTTCTCAAACCATTTGGGTGTTTTTACACGTCCATAGGAGCAGAATACCCATACAACAATGCATTAGTCCTATTGTGGAAAAGACCCAACGTGAGAGGCCTAATAAATTTTGTAACCTTGACATGAATCGATTCTTCATGCACTGCTTGAAGCCTCTGGACTAAATCAAGAAATCTCTCTATCACATATGTTGCAACAAGGAAGATGAGAGGAAATATGGGATACAAAATTATTTCTTCTTTGTGAGGCTATAGAGACATGAATTTCAACTGCAAGTAGACTGGAAAAAACACAACTATTAAAGGTACATAATTCATTTTCTTTGTAATCAACATTGTTGGGAAGAACAACAATGCAAATACAAGTGCAAAGTTGAAATTATTGAAACCATTTCTCAAATAGAACAATCGTCTTTCTACCCCACACAAATGGCTTCCACCTCCTCCGACAACATTATATATTAGCAGATTGAGCACTAATGATGTCCACCTTCCATAATAATAATAATACCAAACTCTATCATAGTAATTAAGAAGAAGGATTTCTATGTTGTAAATGGTTTTAATGGTTGTACTTTGATTTACATATTGCTACCATCAATGAAATGTTAGACCAATGGACCCTACTTTTGATATTAATAATGCAAGTATGTTACAAGCCATGACTGAAAAGGATGTTATAAATTTTCATAGGTATTGTGATGCCCCCACAAAGCTCCCAACCTCAATGACATTGGTAGGAGTTGACTTCTTGAGGATTTCCTACATCTCCGTGAATATATCTTAAGTTCCCCTCCATGAATAACATATTGCAAATACACTAATGGCTACTCAGCATATTCACATTTCTTAAGGTTTGTTAGTAGTTGATTTTTTTCAAGGTCTCTAACACCAGCATGAGATGTGATACATACTCCTCCTAGGTAGAGCTATAAACCAATATATCATTTAAGTACACTATTACAAATGAATCTATAAAGGCATGCAATACATAATTCATCAAAATCATAAATACATTTGGTGCATTACATAAACCAAAAGGTGTTATCAACCATTCACATAGACCTTATCTTGTGTTAGAGGTAGCTTTCTAGGTGTCTACTTATGTTACTCATACTTGGTGGTATCCCTCTTTAAGATCCAACTTGGTGAAGTTCTTGGCATGTTGCAATTAATCTAGAAAGTTATTGATCCTAAGCAAAGGGTATTAATTATTTAGAATGATATTATTCAAAGCCTTATAGTTGATACACATTCCCTAGGTCACATCATTCTTAGGTATTATGATGATAATGACCCACAAGGTGAGGTGCTTGTCGAATTAATAATTTCTCCAGTAGTTGATGCAATTATTTATTCACTCAATCTACTTCTAGGATGGATTGTTTGTACTACCCAATGTTTGATGATGGGGAGTCTGGTACCAACTGTATCTCATGCTCCACTTCCCTCTTTAGTGGTAACCCTTTAGGATCTTGGAAAATTTATCTATATGTCTGTAAAATCTCCTCCAACAAATGTTTCTGCTCTATAGGATACCCCCCCAGAGATGCATTTACCTTTCTTGATTCATGTCTTGGTTTCTTCTCTCTCGAGAATAGTAATACAAACTTCCTACTTGAACTGATCAATTTCTTGGCTTGGTTAGCATTTACTAGGGAGATCTTGGATTTACCTTTATATGCGTTGACAAATAAATTGCCATCCTTGATAAGGCGGTACTAGTTTTCTCTCCTCAGAAAGATTGCATCCCTAATGTACATGTAAGGGATTCCAAACACTACACCACACACATCAATTTTTCATACATCTACATATAGATTGCACTTATAGAAAAATTGATCTTACACTACTTAGTGACTTTGAACTTTGCATCATTATTTGCTTATCCCAATGGATATAGCTGAGGATGGTCATGGACTTCCAATCCAAGTTTTGTAACTAGATCTTCTTCTGTGAGGTCGGCCTATGAACTGGAATCAAATAGAGCATCCACCTTTATCTTCTTGATCTGGATCTTAACATGGAAAATTTTAGTCGTCTCCTTTTCTTCATTGGGATGGAGACTACTAAGGTTCACCTCCTCTTGCATTTTAGTTGAGACACCCTTTTCATCTACATCGAAGATTCTCTCTAACTTGTTAACTAAATCCATGACTAGCATGTTCTTATTCTTGGCATCCTTCTTGTAGTTCTTTGGATTCAACTTTGAATGTAGCTTCAAAACTTATGTTCGATGTGAGTATCAATATTAAAATGATTATGGTGTTTGTCCAGATCATTGCACTGATGTGTTGTGTTTGTTGTCTTCTTATCCTTTCCTTTCCACTTCTTCTTTTCCTCCTTGGAAGCATCTCGATGGTCTTTTTGCTTGCCAGGTTATCCTTTCTTCTTTTCTATATTSTCCATATATTATGCTTGCACATAGGTCTCGTCATTTGTCCTAGGTTTAAAGAGAATCACTTGCCTCCTTTAATCATTGTGTATACCTACCAAATACTTGAGGTGTACATCTGGGTTATTGGGAGATATACYGAAAACAATTGCTTCATTTCTAAACTCAGTGATGTACTCTTGTACATTATGCCCTTTCTTATGCATAAAGTAACGCTAACAAATCTGTTGGTCCTATTTGTAACCGATATGGTAGAATTTGGACTTAATTAGGGTTTTGAACTTGTCCCACTTAGTTATTGTGGGATCATCCTCTAGCCTAAGAATCTCTGTGTGACTTTCCCACCATGTTTGGGCATGACCCTCTAACTCTAGTCGAGAAAATAAAATCGTTTGCTCTTCTCCTATGTTATGAACACTAAGATAAAATTATAATTTTTGTAGCCATTGATTCAAATTAACAACAACAATCTCACCTCGATGGGACTTGATGTCTACTTTTTCTTCCACTTTAAACAAAGATTGGGGAGAAGTGATGGCACTAGAAGTTGGTCTCTCTTTCTCTAGCTATTTTTTTTACTCATTTTTTGGGTCTTCGTTATCTTTGTATTTCCCATCCTAGCCAAACTTTGAGTTAAAGTTACCAAACTCCATGAAAGGTACAAACTTATTCTCTAAAGTTCCCATGAGGATGGCCATGTTGTGACAAATGTCAATAACTTATGCTTCTAGATTTCAAAATCTCTCCTCTAAATCATCCCATGGATTGCTAATATACTCATCAACAATGGTTAAGGTTTTGAGACTTCTTTCTGACACAAATTCCTAGAGCCTGCAACTTCCCACAAAAACTCGAATGGTAGTTTCTCTGAGGCCAATATGATCTATAAACTAATGTGGATATACAACTAAAACAATTTGTTACAATAGATATTACAATATTATGCAATTTCTTATTACGCAATGTTTTTCTTTAGATCGAGACTTAATATATTACTAGCCTAGCGCACAAAATACTAAAATAAAACACCACCCACACAATAAACAAAAGATCTATCATCGGAGAATCCAATTTGGGAAAAACCCAACTAGAAGTTCAAGAAAATCTCTTGCTCTTTTCTTCTCAATTATGAAATGAAAATGCAAAGAAAGTGCACTCACTATGGAGTCACCATTAACATTGTGACCTGTATGGTTGCCACATGCTCTTATACTTCCTTTGTTCTTCTTCAATCTCCCACTCCCAATGCTTTGCTCTAATATGGAACAATACTTAATACAAATAAGAACAAGACCCCTTCCTATCATATTGTCTCGGTATTTAATAATGTCTATGTTATTACACAATTTGTGCTTGCCCCAAAATCCCAAGGCAAGTGGACATAGAATTGGCATAACAAGGAGGATGACTTATCACTGTCACCTTAGTAGGAAACCTCTTTCTATTTAGGAGTATCTCACAGTACCCCAGGGGAGACATCCCTAGTGACCTCCAAGGCAAGTAGGTACAAAATTGGCATAACAAGGAGGGAGATGACTTATCAATCGCCACCTTTAGTAGGAAACCTCCTTTCATTTAGGGGAGTATCTCACAAGCACTTGGGAGACATCCCTAGTGACCTAAGGGGTTTGAGAGACAACTACAAAAGCTATAAGAAATTCCCACCCCTCTCACAAGTCACCCAGATCAAAAGTTCCAAAGTTTTACTAAGATGAAGCAAAGATAAATTAGGTGTACCTGCCTAGAACAAGACAAAAAATAGAAAAGAAATGCAATTTACAAGTACCATATGGTAATGCTTCATACACCATAAACTGAAAGATAAACCAAGCTGATATGAATTTGCAGAAATGTAACAGTTTATAAAAACAATGAATATTTAGCAATAGCCACAACAATTATGCCTCAATAATGCTTAAGAATGACAAGAAACAATAGCCTTGTGGATGACGATAACAATTGTCAAGCAACATGGTAATGTCCAATCAAATACCTCTTCAATCTCATTTTTTAGGATGAATTTGTTGTTTCTATAGACGGTTGTAGCAATCTTTTCCAACAACATCAAATTAGTTAGTGAGTTGGTCTAGCTTAAAGTCCTAGAAGTTAGTAGAAGTCTTGGGGAAGATAGTTTAAGAGTTGTTTGGTCACCAATCACTCTGTGAGGGAGTGGGACAGTGCCTTTAGGGTAATGGAGTCAAAGTTAGCAAAGAACAACTCTTAGAGGGAAAACAACAATGATAATAAATAATCTAAAGGGATGGATGAGACGATTGAGGTGTTAGTAACCTAAGCCCTCAATGTTCAAAACCCCAGAAGGAATGATTGCTAGAAAATAAGTAACCTAGGCCCCAAATGCATTCTCTTCCTCTTAGATTATCTGAAGTAAAATGTCTTACAAATGAAGTAGGGTTAATAGAGTGCTTCAATGGTAGGGCTCTAGTGTATACTTCAAAAGAAGTGTTCTCTAGCAATTTTAAGTAGGTGGAAAATTATAAGGAAAAGTATAGTAACATATGTTTTTCCCCCAGGGTTTCAAACTAGAAATTTCTATACCCTTTGATATGAACAAGAAAAATCACCATAACCATTCAAAATAAAATGAAGAACTGACAATGCACACTTCATCAAGAATAATCTAGCAACAAACCCTAGTTGAATACTTTCCACCATGAAAAAATGCCAAAATACACCAAGATTAGCCCCTCCAAGAAGTTGTGCACCACTTAAATTTCAGCCAAATACCCTTAAAGAGGAATGTATTTCAAACCCACACTTGTGAGTGAAAGATGATGGAAAAAATGAGAGTTTCTATCTCTATTTATACAATATAAATGACCCTTTACCTCAAAATTCTAGGTCGTAAAAGATGACATGGCCAAATTACATAAAAAAATCCAAAGGTTTACATAAATTCAAATAATTAATCCCTAAATGTGCACATACAAAGGGATGCCTCATGCCCTCCTAGGGTTACCGCTTAAGCATCATAAGTGGGACGCTCTGCCCATGAGAAAAAACCTTAGGCCTCTGCCCTCGATGATGCCACATGCCATAACCACTCCATCATGTCCATCTGGACATTATGACAATTCAGGGGTCAGCTAAGGGTGATACTCATCGGCCTCCCCAAGGCCAATCGCCTCGGGGAGAAAGATCCCCAAGGTCAAGGTCCGGGCCAAAGTATCTCTCTGTGGAACGTCCTTCTTCTATGGTGAAAGCTCCTAGTATCTCTCTAGCTGGGGTCATATCATCCATCTAGTGGGATTTTTATCCCTATGAGGCCGTGAGCTAATCATCTCCCCATATGCACTAATCCTCTGGTACCTGTCCACCAAGTATGGTCCTGCACATCAAAAAAAAAACTACGCCCTCCATAGGCCCATTAGTCACCAGGATCATAGAAATTTTAATCACATATAATCATCAAATTACCCAAACATGTGCATCAAACCCCTTTACCCACACAAATGCTCAAAGACGCTATGCAGCTTTAACAAGCCGTGTTTGGAGAGGGTCTCAGATGTCCTATTGGGTTGATCCTCCCCAAGTTTGGGGTTTTTCCCATGTAAATACCAATCTAGGTCATGTAAGTGTAAGAAATGGAATAGGGAATGTTTAAAGGGTGGGTGCAATGATAACAGGGAAATGTAGGTCTTACCTCGTGGTGCCTTTGTAGAGGGTGAGCTAGACCTTGTCATGGATGCCATTGTTTCCCATCCCATCTAATTCCCTTTTCTATTCTTTTCTTTACGGTTTTCTTTCAAGAGAATAGTTAGGACACTATCCGCATGCATTCAATGGGTGACAATGTTACCTAGCCAGCATCTCACAAATGAGAAAAGTTTGGCCTCGTGATGAGACCCCCTTTCCTTGGTTATGCCACCAAGAGCCACTACCCTAGTTTGGTGACCATATGATGGTGGTAGTGTCATACCTACTACATGCCCATGGAATCTAATATGTAGGTCGGCTCATGATGATACCTTTTATCCACCAACTAGATCTTGAGAGTTTTATTTTATTTTACGGGTCCCCTTTTCTTACTAAGAAGCCATTTATTGATTGGAATCCTTGGGTGAAGCATCTCGTTTCATTTTGGATTTTAACTTTTTTTCCAGCTAATTTTACCCAATGGGCCTTATCCCCTTCTTCCATAAGGTACAACCTTACACTAGCTTGGAAAACCCAATGTCTAAACCAAGCATGGGCGATGATGAGGGGACAATGATGAAAAGTGGTGTGGGCATGGAAGGAATGGATACATCTCCTTCAGACTCTAGTGGGAAACTTATCCCAAGGAACCAAATTTACTAGGGCACCCCTCTATCACCCACCCCGTGTATGAACAAGTTAAAGAGCACAATTTCCAAGAAAACGTCATGAAACAAAAGAGAGTTTAGTGCACATATTCAAATGCTTTGAAAATCAGAGTGACACATACCATGATACCCAGACACATTACCTCATGGAGCAAGACTCACTGCTACTTCATAATCAGGACAATGGGATGTATGCTACTGCTGCTGATAGATGGGATTCACTGAAGAAAAGATGGGCCCTCTCGGTCCAAGATCAAGTCATATGGCTCTTGGTACTCCATGTCTAGGACCTGTGGGCCTTGAGACATAATCTCCTTAGTTATCCCTAGGATAGGGGATAACATCTAGCTCCAACTTGGGGACATGTGCTCACCATAGAGAACGTGAGAACCTCAACATCTCTGGCATGACCTGTAATCTACTAGATCTCAACAAAAATAATTAGGAATCTTTTGGGGTGGTGATATCACCCCTGGCTCATATACGATACAATGAAATAAAAGTAAGCAAGCATATATACAAATGGAAGTGAAACTACAACTACACTACTCTAGCATGATATGAAGATGGTTTATACAATGAATGCAAATGCCTACCTACTTACTTGTACTTACATGTTGGTTGAATGCTAGGTGTAGTCAAATATCCAGTGAAACCATCCTAGCAATGTCTCATAATACCTATCTCTGTGCTTCATCATAAACCAAAACAATGATAAGTTAAGCACAAAAATAACATAAGTTAGAAAATGTATTGTATCATTGGAAATCATAAATTCTAACTCATGGAGGCGGGTGGGAGGGATAAAATGGTGCTAAGTCACACTCTGAGGAAAGTGCTTAATCCATCTCAGAAAGGGATCATGAAAAATCAAAGGTTCAATAGACTGACCCAAAGAGTCTGAAGGTTGGCTACCTCTGACGTCTTCACAATCTGAGGTCTAGGAAGGGACTAGCAAGAACCTACAGAATGACTGACAATTTCTTAAGGGAAGGTTGAAAGATTGAGATAATAAACTTCTTCTTGAGGTATTCAACCTACCCTTGAATTCTAAAAGTAAGCTTTGCCTCAGAGAAAACTCAAGACAAAGGACATGATTCCCAAGTACACCTTCAGTGACATATCGAGATAAAATAGCCGAAGGGCGCTGAAAGACATTGCCACAATGATCCTTACCTGGGCAAGTAATGTCCTCACCTCTATCAATATCTGAGCACAACGGTGGTTGATAATCTTCTTCATGGAATAAGTCCAAGTGCTCAAAGGAATACTCATCAAAATCCTGAAGGTATGACTGAAAATCACTAGGATAAAATAGCACCAGGTCATCCTTGGGTGTGTGAAAAAGGTTTGTAATCATATCATCTCCTTGTTGCCGAATGTCAAAATTATTAGTAACCTCGTATGATAGTTGTAAAGGCAACTTTTGGAAATGACCCTCAATGTTGTAAATGGGATCCCCATCATATTCGATCACATCCCATTTATGCTTTCCGACATGTATGAATTCATCAATATTATCAAGAAAGTCATCACCTTTATCATAGAATGAAGGGCTTAAAACATCCAAGGGCCCCTCTAACACTTCTTCACTTTCCAAATCATAAAATAAAGCATCATCATACTCTTGGAAAGGACAATAACTTATTGTGTTTACTTCTTCTTGTGTAGGAGCTTCGAATATTTGGATAACGTCACTAAATGGAATAGCATGCATCATTGTTTTGTCCTCATGACTTGTCTCTACATCTTCAACTTCATAATAAAGAGGATATGTCTTGTCCAAGGATGCCCTTTCTTCTTCCCCTTCTGAATCATAGACTAGGGCATCATCACAAACTTGAAAAGGAATGTGACTAACCTCATACTCTTCTTTTTGTGCAAGAGGAATAGGCTCTTGGATGGCTTCATTAGAGGGAGGAGCATTCATCAATACTTCATCATCATGTTTGATACCTTCAGGCTCTGACTCTTCAACCAGGTCCTCATTATCCTTAGTAGGAGCATGAGTAATTCTTGTTCTTCCTCATGGGACTGGAAACCCTCATTAGGATCCCTCTCCTCGACCTCTTGTCGGTTGATGACTTGTTCCCTTCCTTCAAAGACTTCAAGGGAAATTGATCTCTCTAGACTAAGAGCATCTAGGGTACCTTTGGGGTCATCAATTCCAATTTCTAGAGAAAAGACGTGTTTTCTCTTGGACAAAGAGATATTCACCTCAACTTGTATGGCCATGTAATAGGCATCATTGATTGTTTTTGGGCCCTTTTTATTTATGAGGGACCCTAAATTCACTAAGAGTGCATTGGTATAGAGATAAACAAGGTACTTGTCTTCAGGACGATGGCTTCTAGGAATATGATACAACAAGTTCTCAAACCTATCATGGAGTTCCCCGACACTCTCATTCTTAGTTTGTTTTATATACTTGAGTATTTTTAGCAGCATTTGGATATCTTCCAATTTAATACCCCATCTCTTGAGAAAGGTTTCTTCTAACTGGTCCATGGATGTGATGCTAGCATCAGGGAGATCATCATACCATTCCCTAGCATTGCCATGAAGAGTCGCAGAGAAAAGTTTCATTGCCAAATCCTCATCATCATCACTGATAGGGTGGATTTGAAAGAAAGGCCAAAATTCATCCATGTGATTGTCGGCTCTAACCCCATCACTACCAATGAATCTATGGAGCCATTTTTCGTACCTCGAGGCCATTTGTCGAGGGTAACCCAAAATTTTACTCATATCCAAGGGTTTAAAATTTCCTGGTTCCCATTGAGAAGCCATAGTTGGCTTTGTCATCCGTGGAGTCGCCAGATAATCCTTCTAGGGATCATTAAAGAGAAAAGAGGGAATCACCCTCAGTGGAGTCGTCAAGTAAGCTTTATGAGATAAAATG
>SNQJ01S0051721.1:50339-63882 GCA_010110895.2 Picea sitchensis
GACCCATTGACTATCCACTCTCCACACACATAACAACCCCCAATCAGGGTTATACTCCTACAACAGTTCCAATCCTCCAGCTCTCTCTTTTCCCACAACCTGCACCACCCAAGAAATGTACCCCCTTCACTACTCACGGTCCCTCGGGTTGTACCATTAGATTATCATGGCCCTTAGTGCACTTGGTTGGATAGGAACTCTCAGTTGTGGACCCTCATGAACTCTCAGCTGCCCAAGGATTTTTCACAACATCTCTCAGAAGGCTCTGGAGTCATTTCCTCAACAAGAAAACACACTGCATACTTACAACCCATTTTTAGAGGCACATGGGCCTCTTCCTCAACATAAAACACAACCAAACAATGGATACCTTGAAGTATACCATGCTCGGTCCTCTTCCCAACCCCATGCTCTTCCTTTGTTGCCCAAAAACTGCATGTAAAAATTATTCTCCATCCAAAAACGTGATTGTCCAAAAAATGCCCCCTTGTACATACAAATTTCCTCTCTTTTCTTGTTTGCTTGGCTTACACTCTTCACCAAGTTGATCTTACTCATGCCCATGCTCTCCAATAATTGTGGGATGTGACTCCTCACACCCACCCTCTTACATGAGTTAAATTATTGGCTTTCAACACACTCCACATCAAATTAGAAGGTTATATACAATGATAATAATTCGGCAATGTGGGTTTGGATTAATACCCATGCATAATTCCCCCTTGGACCCCCCTCTCTCTTGTGGAATAATATCCCCCATCGTTCTCCATCCCTTTCGTATTGCAGCCAGTGATTATTACTTTTATAAATTATTTCAATGTTCATTATATGCAATTTGGCCCTTGACCACATTAAATCAATACGGGTTCTTCACCCCAACACATTGGCTCACCAGCCTAATTCACGTTTATACAATTACATTATAATTCACGGGGATTAGAACCGAGGATGTTACATTCCCCTCCCCCTTATTTTTGCATCGTCCTCAGTGCACAACACCCTACATGTGTAATTTCATTTTACAGTTATGGTTCCCCGACCATTAATCAACATACAGGCTCTCTGGCCTAAAATCACACAGGAATTCTAGCCTAATCAAAATTACATCGGCACTTCGTCCCCCAAAAAAATCATAAATGCATAGGAGCTCCGGCCCCAAAACATAGATACAAAGGCATCTTGGCTCGAAACACACACACACACACATATAAACCACTGGCATTCTCCTACAACTATCCCAATTTCCACCAACTCTCTTCCTCTTGACCTGCCCAACCCAAGGAATGACGTCCCATTTGTTTATCAGGGTTGACCCAAGGAATGTGCCCCCTTCATTGCCCTCAGTCCATCGGGCCGCACCATTCATTTTTTAGGGTCTCTCTAGCACAGGTCACTGGGAATATCACTACTGGGATCTCAATGGACTCATTGTTAGAAAGAACTATCAGGAAATAACCAACAACAACCTTGTTGCTACAATGCAACTCACACAAGAGTTCACTCTTCAGGCCTGACAACCTGGTTCTTCAATAGTGCAACTCTCAACAAAGTTCACTCTTCAGGCCTGACAATCTGGTTTTTCAATAGTTCAACTCTCAACAAAGTTCACTCTTCAGGCCTAACAACCTGGATCTTATGCAAGCATGGAAACTTTCTTCTTCTTATTGTACTCACCCTCTAGGCTCAAGCATCCATTTCATTGTTGTACAGCTCCTAAGTCAATCCATCATTTGTCGACGTGTTCTTGCATAGACGAATGCCAACCTACTGCTAGAATTCCACTAGCAAGCTATAACCAGTGGAAATCATCACATATACATCATAGGCATACATTCAATATGAGACATCATCATATAATTTTCAATTATAGAATTTAAATATGTTTCACACATGAAAACAAAATTTCCCAAACATGAATTTTCTGCTCCCGGTTGTTTGGCTCTTGCAACAGTAGATATCAATATTCCTACGGGATTACATCCTTTCCATATCCAAGACCATTCCCCTTGCAATTTTCTCAATTTTTCATGTAGACAAACAAATTGTTAGCATGTCATAACAATTTCCAATTATTAACTTCTCAAGTTTGTTTATACAGAAAGATAAATATTCCCACGCATGAGATTTATGCTCATTACGTTTGGCTCTTGCAGATGTAGATATCAGTCTTCCTTGTGGACTTACATCATTTCCGTATCCAAGAGTATTCTACCTACAAGGTCCTCAACTTTCTTGCAGCCAAACAAGTTGTTAGTATCTCACACACAATATTTGCATTTAGTCCATGAAGTGATTTTCATAATCATATTAATCTAAAAATTCCATCACTTCCAACTATTATTCATATTAAAAATGGAATTAAACCATTAATCACATTATCTAGAATGAAACCATCATTCAATGTACACGCATTATCAACATACCGAGATTTTTTCATAATGCAATCAAACTTTACTAATAATAAAACCAATGTGTCAATACGCATGGCCATATCCACACAATGCATCCTTGCACTGACTCTGGAATACCATATGTTATTGTCATGTATTCCACCATGTGAGTTGGAAGGTATCACACATGCCTCAATACATCATCCAAACTCTTCCCCAAACTCATCTGATCCTTTGGATACCTTCTTCTTCAACCCATACACATCACTAGGAACATCATTCCTTAGTGCTATTTAGTGTAGGCAAAAAGGTTGTAGTCCAAACCTCAATTACATAGGGGGAGACCATTATGCACTTGAATGTAACTATATCATTTCCATATCGAATCTCATCATGGCCTCACACATAACCATCTCTAATGGAATTCATTGTTGCAACAGGAATAATGTCTCATGACTTAACTTGGTTATTATCTTATAACCAACATAACACAACATGCAATGATATTTCCCATAAATGCATTCAATCAACAATTAATATTTTCATACTCAAGGCCTCCTCCCTTTACATCAAATCAAATATTGAGATTCGACTGAGGGAATTGTTACCTCAATTCCCTTCAACATTTATACATCATAACAACCCCAAACGCATACATGCATGGTCGTCATCAATTTACTTGATGCTACCTGCTCAACCGTCACTTTGAAGAAGCTCACAGGATCCCTTTACCAACCTCTTGATCACAATTCCCACCATCCTCGTTTTATCTTCATATGCATGGATACCATAAGAAAAATAACATCATGCTATAATCATGTTTCTTGGATACAAAATCCATCATTAGTTTTATTCCAATATCATAGCATCATTATTTCATATATATATCAGCAGATTACTCTTGGTCTATACTCATGTCACTAGTATGTTCATCCATGTCCACATGCACAAACACACATCAATATGCATGAAGCATTTGATCTTTCACGCCTATTTTATGCACATACATTATATCTTTATTGTATGCATCATGCATCAATTCTATCGTGCACTACAATGCATATCTATTTCATATTTAATTAATTAGTTAGCTTTGTTGTTGTAGATGGTTGTCCTTTAATTTCTGTAGAACCTTATTGTCTTGTGCACTTCCATTCTGCTCAATTGTGCACCACTAGCCCCCATTATGAACCTGCTAGACAACCCCCACTTGGTCATTCTGCATTACCAGTCACTAGATCCACTAGTGTTTCCATCTCACAATTTCTTTCTTTATGTAGAGAGAACCTGACCCAACATATTGGGTAAAATTATCAATATTCATAATGTTGTAACATGCACAATTCCAGCTAAATATTAGTACCACAATTAATTAATCATTCCCCATTTCCTTGACCAAACCTGTCTTGGCTTTTCAACATTCTGAAATATTTTTTTTATGTCCTCTTTCTAATACTCTTTGTCATCCATGGCTTTGCTCAATTTTAGATAACTTTCTTCACTTCATTGAGTGATTCAATGTGAAGCACTACTTGGCCACTCAAGACCACTTTGCTCCAAATGGAGTGCTACACTCCTCCATTCGCAGTTGTACACTTCTTCCACTACGCACTATGATATAGAGACAAATTTCTTACTTTGGGTACTTTTAGACAGAAGTTGTTAGGTGATATCTAGTAATCCCTCTTCCCATATTCCTATATTTTCATAGAGATATGACTCATCCACTCCATCAGTCACACCTCGTCTCATGACATACTTTTTCCTTCTCTTGTAGTGAGCTTGCAACCTTCACTATATTTCTACCCTCAAGGCTATGGAGTTCTTCTTAACTCCTTGTGCTTGCAATGATATTTCTCACCTATTGGATTCATGATTTATGTGATAGGTTCTACTAATTTTCCTTTGTAAACCATTCAGACTCTATAGCATTTGAATACTAATATTCCCCTTATCTTCCTTAGACATTTCCCAACTTTGCATCACCTGCTCTATAGTCCTACACTTCCCTTTGCAGCTCTTGATGCTTCAAATAACTGCACAAGCTTAACCTACTCCTTTGTCTTATCAACCCTCGAATAAATCTAGAACAGACCCACACAATGCTCAATTTTGGAATCTTAACTTCCTGCTAGAATTTCATCACCCAACATTCTTTGCTAGATTGTTTCTTTGCTTCTTAATCAATGCCTTGTTAATAAGTTCAACCACATTTTTCCCTTATTTGGTTGTTTCACTTCAAGTGACCCTATATACTTATGTGTAGGCATTATTATGAGTTTCAATACTCTTCTTTACCCAAAAATCACCCCTAGCACTCAACTCTATTACTTGGAAATGTTTCTCCAAATTTTGACATTATTTGGGAACATCTTCACATTGGATAATTACAAGGTTCATGGAATCTAATTCCACTTCCTCCTATAATTTTAACGATAAACTCCATGCTCTCATAGAAAATTAGGCTTTCTATTATGTTTCCTTCAGAATTACCTTTCCAATGACCATACTCATGCTTCAATCTGATTTTTGAGCTAAAAGTTATGGCTTCCTGAAATTCCATTTTGCTCAATGGTGTCCTTCAAGTCCGTCAGAAAACTTCCTTCTACTTCCTTGAGAATCATTTAGCTCAAAAATAAATTTTGAGTGGATATTTGGATTCTACTATCCAATAGATTTCCAATGACTACTTTCTTTCTCAATTGTAAGCAACGAGCAAAAGGATGTAGTCAATTGAATGTTACCAATTTAACCTTTTTGTACACCTTCTCCTCAATGAAAAATAATTTCAAACACCAGATTTTGTCACTTACAGGGGTAAATATATCAATACCAAGGAAACTTTTCCATGACACATAGATAATACTGCTAACACCGAAATCACAACAACTCTTGGATTTTCAAACCGATGCTCTAGTCAAAATCTGCAACAATATGGAAATGACAACTTTGCCCCCTTTGCACTTTATCCTGGCTTAGCAATTCTAGCCATGTTTATGCATCCCTACAAAAAATCCGTTGGTATTTTGACACAATCTCAATTGGGTATGTCTATGACTATCTTTTGAACAATATTCCTTCATTTCACCCTTAACCGGGCTCAAGACTGATAATTACAACCTGCATAAGTTTTGACTATTTTACATTTTTGGTCATGTATGCTACAAGTGCCTTCTTTCTCCTTCCGCACATTTTTACATACTCAGATTACAAATATGGCTCCATGGCTGCACTTTATGGTTAAATATATTTTCATGGACTACTCATGGGCCCCAAACTGACTCTTAATCTATGAGTTATGCCCTCTAAAAGAAATATGGTACTAAATTTTACCCTTGATCGTTTTGGTTGTAACTCCCTCATACAAGCTTCGTTTGGAGAAAAATTTATCTTGCTGGAAAGGTCTCTCTGAGATTTATAATTTTAGAATCGGAAACAAAGACACACACTTTTGCACAAATTTGATTTTATAAAAACATTGTTTATGCCCTAAAAAAATGCCCTGCAAGATGAAGACATTCAAAAACTAGAATTTTTCATGGAAAAATTCATTAATTTACTGTTGTAACGATATTTAGATCTAAACTGTTGCTCTCAAAATCAGAATCAATCCCAATCGTTGATATTCTTGGCTTTGCCAAGTTGTTTCTAGACCTCTGCGGGATTGTCAGAAGCTCTTTCTCGGACTCTTCCCAATGGAAGTCCAAATTGATTGGTACGCGGATGTCTCTGAAATCCGCAGTCTGAAACACTATATGATTCTTCCCGTTAGAAACCCTCTGTCGAAAACACAACTCACCATGTTCCTTAATCCTTTCCAAATTTAAGCTTCGATAGCCTATTGGGTTCTCTCTGTTGGACTTCATCCATCAAAACCTGCTCCCTGAATGAACCTTCCAATAACCCTTTTCTGAAGGCTCTCGAGAACCATTCTTCTCGAAGCCATGCACTCAACTTCCACGTGGAATTTTCTAATTCACGTACTCTTGATGACATGCCCTCTGACATAGAACACTGACATGGCGGTTTACATGGCTTCCTCTTTCACCCTCATCCCTTCCAAGGAAACATGCTCAACCGATAGATCAGACGGTTAGCAATCGGGCTGTCGAATGACCACAATCATCTCAGGCTCTCAAAACTATGCACGGGTTACCTCAGTCAGACTAAATTCATCGGATTCCAAAACACGCCCAACCTTCAGAACGATCTCTCGTGAAAACACTTTTTCGAAAGAACATCTCAGCGAGATCCGACTGCTGAGAATGACCCCGATTGATCCGATGACTCGTATTCTTTCAGGCTTCTTCCTTCAGACTTAAACTCATGCCCGACTCCAAATCCTTCTGAAACCTTCTTCCTGAAGCCCCTTTTGGGAATTCCTTGCTCTATTTTTTGTGATTGAATCTCAACGGACGATTCTCTAGGTCGAATTAATGTGGTTCGTCGATTACTAAACTTCATGACCGCCCTTAGACTTATAGGATTTTGACCCTCTAGGCCAAAATCAACTATGCAACCTGCAACTCAACTCCATAAGTTCTCTTCTTCAATTGTTCTAAAGCATTTAAACTTGAAATCTCCTCATAATTTGGGGATTTCACTCTGGTTCACCATTTTTCCCCAAATCCATCATAGGACGAAATCTGCAACCACAAATTTGTTTAATTCATGTTGGTTGCTACTCCACACAAGTTCAGTGTTGAACCTTGACCTTTGATACCATTCTATAATGTCCCCCAACTTAACCAAGGAGCATTACAACGTAGAAACCCATTAAATCAATAAGATTTACTGCTAATTAATTTATTGTAGCTTACCAACTACATATCACATACAAATTTAACCAATTGACCTATACCACAATTCTAAAAGCATCCAACAACATATATTAAACTTGAATGCTATTGTTCAGGACACAAATGAACTCAAAACATTCATATAAATCATTTACACGGCGGAATAACATAAGAATAGAACAAAAACACTTTTCTGTTAGTAATTAACCAATTGGCTGCATACGAAGGATGAACGTCCCATTCATAAGCCTTGATGTTCATTTTTTCTCAACAACAAGCCACCCCAAAGATGTGACTATGAGTTCATAAGGGGATCTGACCCATTGATTGTCCACTCTCCACACACATAGCAACCCCCAACTCAGGTTCTACTCCTACAACAGTTCCAATTCTCCATCTCTCTATTTTCCCACAACTTGCACTACCCAAGGAATGTACCCCCTTCACTGCTCATAGTCCCTAAGGTTGTACCATTCATTTATCAAGGCCCTTAGTGCACTTAGTTGGAAAAGAACTCTCAAATAGGGACCCTA
This sequence comes from Picea sitchensis, assembly GCA_010110895.2. Classification (NCBI taxonomy): domain Eukaryota; kingdom Viridiplantae; phylum Streptophyta; class Pinopsida; order Pinales; family Pinaceae; genus Picea; species Picea sitchensis. Next base: position 58,062 of record SNQJ01S0051721.1, read on the forward strand.
AGGAACTCTCAACTTCCCAAGGAGTTTTCACAGTAGCCCACACAAGGCTTTGGAGTCATTTCCTCAACAAGAAAACACACTACAGGCTTACAACCCATTTTTATAGGCACACATGCCTCTTTCTCAACATAAATCACAACCAAACAAAGGCTACCTTCAATTGTACCATGGTTGGTCCTCTTCCCAACCCCGTGCTCTTCCCTTGCTACCCAAAAATTGGATGTAAAAATTGTTCTCCATCCAAAAACGTGATTGTCCAAAAACTGCCCCCTTGGCCATACAAATTTCCCCTCTTTGTTTGCTTGTTTGACTTACACTCTTCCCCAAACTGATTGTACTCATGCCCATGCTCTCCAATAATTATGGGATGTGACTCCTCACACCCACCCTCTTACAGAAGTTATTTCAACACACTCCACATCAAATTACAAGGTTATATACAATGATAATAATTCATGAATATGGGTTTAGATCAATACCCATGCATAATTCCCCCTTGGACCCCCCTCTCTCTTATGGAATCATAGCCCCCCATAGTTCTTCGTCCCTTTCATATCGCAAACAACAATTATCACTTTTATTAATTATTTCAATGTTCATTATATGCAATTCGACCCCTGACCACAATAAATCAATACGGGTTCTTCGCCCCAACACATCGACTTACCAACCCAATTCACATTTATACAATTACATTATAATTAATGGGGATTAGAACTGGGGATGTTACATAGAATATCTGGGTGGCCACCTATATCCACCTAGATCATTCATCCCCCTTTAGGAAGCAATGGTCTCAATTGCATCAAGTTCCTCCATCATATGAGGAAACTTTTATTTAATTTGGTTCTTGGTGAACCACTTACACTAGTGAAGTAGTTTCCCTGCTATGATAACCCAACAGAGTTCTACATTTTGTTGGATATTTCCCTGCATATTGGTGTCCATGATCTGATCAATTGTAGCTTTCTCAATGTAGCAAGGGTTGAGTTATTTATGGATCGGGTGCTCTACCACCTCTAAGGTGTCCAATAGTGGTAGAAAATATGGTTGAAGTAGTTCCACATTAAATACAGGGTACAAGCCAAGAAAGGTGGAATACTTAATCTAAAATATTCTCACCCACAACCTTGGTGATGATGTAAGGCCCATATCGTAGTAGTATGAGATTCTTATGGAGGTTTGTGAGTCACTATTTTTGCAAGTGCAACCACACCTTATCACTGAACCGAAGCTTGTGTGGAATTCAACGTTGACAAGATCATTGCTTGTACTTGGCATAGGCTTTATGCAAAATATGAAGAAATTGTTGTTGGATATGTTGGATCCTTTTAACAAATTTGGTTGCTTTGTTTGCCTTAATTTAAGCATGGGATGAATTTGCGTGTAAACAAAATAGGTAGAGATATGTCAATAGGGGCTAGTGGCTAGAACCCCAAGCACACTTGAAAAGAGTTGTGGGCAATAGAACTATGAAGGGATCTATTGTGGCTATATTGAACATAAGGAAGGATTTAATACCGTGTATTTGGATTCTTGGAGTTGTATATTCCAAGGATATGCGCAATCACAATGTTGACTACCTTCATTTTTTCTCGACCCGAGTGTTTGAGGAAGTTCATTTTATCAACTTTGTGTCCATCAGTAACCATGAGCTAGACTAGAAAGTACCAAAGAACATGTTGTCCCTATATGAAACAATGTTTTGTAGATGCCCAAAATGAATCCTAGTGTGCTTGAAGAAGAACTTAACAATGAATTTTATTGTGATACTCTTCTTACAGGGTTCCAGAATGGCAATCTTGTAGAACTAATCAAGAACCACAAATACACTATTGTTACCATGCTTGGTTGAGGGCATGCCTGACATATAATCCATGGAGACTAACTCCCAAGACTTTTCTAGAGTAGTTAGAGAGGTGTACAAACCCTACTTCTTTATTATTTATTTAATTATGACACAAGTGGTGCACTATCTAATATACATGCTAACATCCTATCACGGTTTTGGTGAGTAGAAGTACTTATGTAGTATTGTCACTGTTTTCTCCACGTCGAAGTATTATCCACTCAAATGTAATGCACCTCTCCGATAAGCTTCTCATGCTTTCCTAAAGGAACATAAAGATATCTTAGATGGCATAGAATTCCATCCTACAGGTGAAAGTCTAAAATTTGTTACTTGTGCATAGTGTATGACATGTAGCAACAGAGTTAGGATTAGTATCATACAATTAGGGCTACCTGGAAGTCTTATGTCCACAATAATTAAGCATTATCTTTAGTGCCACAATTGGAAGTCATTTAAGGCAGACCACAACTTAGTTTGCGTTGCCCTTCTTGTACTTGATGTTCAAGTGGAATTGTTAAAGGTACGTGGACCACTTATAATGGTGGTCATTTTTCAGCTTTCCTTGCATTTGCATGAATTGCAGGTGATAGTGGTCAATGTGGATAATTTTTTCCTTTCTGATAATATAATACTTCCATTGTTGACATGCTTGCACAATGGAGTACATATCTTTGGTATAGATGGGGTACCTACAAACTACATCAAATATTATCTCACTATGGTAGGCTATTGGATATTTGTGTTAAGTGAGGACTATATCAACAACACAATCTGAAGCATCTCTCTCAATATCGAATGGTTGTTGCAAGTCTACAAGAATGAGGACTTGTTCCAAGTAGAGGCAACATTTTAGACCTCTAATGTTTTTTGTTTAGCCTCAACCCAAACAAACTCAGCTTTGGATCCACCCTCGATCACTTATCTCAGAAACATGTGGTAGAAGTTGGCCAAGCTCAAGAAGCAATAGAGCCTCGTTAGTGTCTTAAGGGCCAACTAATCACAAATGACTTGGATCTTGGTCTGATCCACATGCACACTACCCTAATACACAATGTATCATAGATATTAAATTCTCTGCATATTAAATGAACACTTCTTTATATTGACATTTAACTTGTGTTGTTGCAGGGTACTCATCGCTTGTTGAATGTGCTTCAAATTATCCTCCTAGGTTCTATTGAAGATAATCATATTGTCCAAATATACAACCAAAAATGAATCGGTGAATGGTCACAAGATATTTTCCATCGTCCTCGTGAACATTGTTGGAAATTAGCCAAGCGAAAAGGAATGACCAACCACTCAAAGAGAACTTATTTAGACTTGATGGTTCTCTTCCACACATTACTTTGCTCAATTGGCACCTGATGATAACCCGACTTTAGATTAAATCTTATTGGAAAACTTGGTGTCCTTGAGCTAATTGATAATACCATTGATTCGGGGGATTGGAAACCAATTTTAAACTAGGATTTTGTTAGTGGTTCTATAAATAATACAAATTCATTGTGTCCCAGCCTTCTTTTGAAACAACACAATTAGGCTCCTACAAGATTAGGAGCTTGGTCAAATTTAGCCCTTTTGTATTAGCTATTCAATCCAACATTTTATCTCTTTGTTCTCCATAACAGATCATTTGTATACTAGGTCAAGGTATAGGAGCACTCAATGTCAAATCAAGTACATGCTTTACATGACAATGCAAAGGTACCCGTAAAGGTGAGGCAAATATATCTCTATATTCTTTCATTGTCTTGTTTGTTGGGTTGTTATATTCTTTGCAGTGAAATTCTAGTCGAGGTGAATTGACTAATGGCCGAAGTCCAGGTGGATTGACAACAGGTTGAAGTTCGAGGAAGTTGATCGGGTAAAGTCGAAGTCGAAGATAACGACGACAAGTCAACCAACAAGAGGTCGAAGTGAGGGTGTGAGACGAATGACTAGAGACCGAATGAAGGTCGACTGGTAGTCGACTTTTAAACCCGACTTGGAGTTGACTGTAATAGAATCCCAGGTTTTGTAGGATTTGTAGACAATGATATGCATGGATCTGAAACCGTTTGTGGGTGCCAATATTTAGGGTTTTTCATGTTGTAAAGCCTATAACGAGGCATGTTGTAAGGTTGTAAGGGATGATGTTGTAGGTGATCATAGAATGTACTTTTGCAGGTTAATGCATGTGTAAGTGTAGGTTGTTGGTCATGCTATGTAAGTCAAATTGGCTACAGGGTTGTTCTTGCCTATGCAAAAGGGTATGATGTTGATTTTGTCTTAAGTGTGGACCAAGGTTAAACATGTAACCTTTTATTATAAATCAATAAGACAACAAGAGAGAAAAACGCTCAAAGGAATGTTGGTTTTCCCGGTTAAGGGTTTCCAGTGTAAAATCTCGATGTACTCTGTGATTTCTTGTGTTATTTGCTTTCTTGATTAAATTATTTTTCTCTTCTCCTAGGATTAATGTGGAAGCGTCCTGCATTTCTTGTCATGTGGTATCAGACCTTAGGTCTGCCCTGAAAAGTGAGTTATCATAGCGGTGTAATGCTTTGGCGAGTATATCAGATATTGATTTTCCAATCTTGAATCCGAGAACTAAACCCTAGGTACATTAAGAGTCGTAAGTCATAAATTGTTTTAAAGATCGTGATAAAGAATGGCGACCAGTTTCTAGAATAGAAATATAAAGATTCAATGGCCAGAATTTTGATCTTTGGAATCTTAAAATGGAAGATCTTCTTGTAGATCGAGAACAATGGACAACGTTTTGTCCAAGTACCCAGCCGACATGTATGTCAATGCAAGAATGGGAGAAACTCAAAAGAAAATAAAGAAGTACGATATGGCTTTGTCTTGTAGATTCGGTGCTATTGAATGTCTTGAGTGAAGATTCGACCAAGAAACTATGGGACAAGCTAGGAAGCTTATACCAGTCGAAATCTCTGGTAAATAAGTTTTTTCTTAGAAAGCAATTGTACCTTCTGAGGATGAGTGATGGTAGTTCGGTGACTGAGAATTTAAATGCGTTTAAAACCATGTTAATCCAATTATTGTTTGTGGATATAAATACCATTGATAGGGATAAGTGTATCATCCTATTATGTTTTTTCCAGACTCTTGGGATAGCTTAGTCGTGGTTATTGGGAGTAATACACCCACACTAGCACTAGAGGACGTGGTTTCTTCTTTGTTGTAGAAAGAAATGAGAATAAAGATCATGGAAGGATCGACCAAAGATGCTCTGGTAGTGATAAGTCGACTGGTAGACAGAGATAAAGCAGATTCTTCGGTAGAAAGTTCAAGTCGAAGGGTAGATCTAAATTATGGTTCAGTCGATGCGAAGATGTTGGAAATGCGGTAAAACTGGACATTATAAAAAGGATTGTAAGTCAAAGGCAACATAAGTCAGTGCTAGATCCAACGAGAAGAAATCCACTGAGAGAAAGATGACCTCACAGAAAGGAGGTGATGTGTACATGGCGTCGACCAATACACAATCGGATCAAGATGTTTAGTTGATCGACTCAGGAGCATCCTATCATATGACACTACATACAGAATGGTTTTTTGAATCTGAACAATATGATAGGGGTGATGTTTTCTTGGGGGACGACTCGACAACCAGAATTGTCGAACGGGGAAGAATCTGACTAACACTACAAGATGGGGGGGAAATAACCCTTCTAGGTGTGCTACTGTTGGCAATTTCAGTTAACAGAAAGCAAATCAGCGTATACTTGTCATTGATGTCAAGTACAGTTGTGGTTGCAGTGATGACAATAGCAATGAATAGCAGCGCAGCAATAATCAGGAGGAGAAGAGTCAGTGACCGTAGGATCTCATTCAAATTTCCTGAAAGAACGAGGGCCGTCATATCTGTAGAAGTTGCGAGAGAGATAAGCCATCAGAGAATCGGGGATCGGGACTTTGAAATGTCCAGTTCACTCGACAACGAAAACCCCGAAATCGCGA
>SNQJ01S0051722.1:0-39449 GCA_010110895.2 Picea sitchensis
TGGAATTCATTACTTCCCTTGAACAAAAACTATTGATTATTTCTCATATATTGTGCATGGTGTATTGTGGTGTATTGGTGTAACTCTTATATTATTGTTCATTGCTCATTGGATATAATTGAATGGTTTAAGTATAAGTTGAATTTTTTTTTTAAATTGTACTTGATACTGATTCACCCCCATCTCAGTATCAACATTTGCAAGTCAATACTATGCTCTAAAGCATAGATATACGCACAAAGATTTATTTTCTTCAGTTCCAAGCAATCACAGTTTCAGGTCCCGACATTGGAGCCATTTGTTGGCATAGGGGTAGACCCAAGTTTCAATGCTTCAACAACGCACCAAAAAAACCCTAATAAATGGCCCTTTCGGAAACACCTGCGAAGCAGATGAAGTCTCAACCGAAGTAGAGGAAAGGGTGTTGTAGGACTCAAATGTCTGCAACCTAGTCGTGACACAGATATGTGATTATACCACTTAATAAAGAACTTAGCAATTAACATTCAGTAGTAATTAGCCCTTATTCACGTCGCAGATCCAAACCCTAATTACAGAACAACACAATATTCTACCATATCTAACACATCTAAGAACTTAGCACATGGAAAAAGATCAGATCTAGCACTTATTCACATCATTTAAGCACTAAGCTATCATACTAGTTTCATTTAAACATTTATTACTGCAATTAATCTTAAACTATATACACAAGACAATAACCAGAATGCATAAAGGAACCATAACACATGATATACATGGTTCACCCCAGTGTGGGGCTACGTCCACCAAACCTTCCCTTGTTTATTATCTTCGCTCAATCATATACAAGCACAGAGCATGAAAACCCTATTCCGTAGAGGACAAGAGATCTGCGCACACCTTGCCAAATCCTACTTCCCTGAGATAGGTTTAAGAAAAAAGCCTTCTTACTGTCTATACACAATCTTCTTACAATCACTTGCACTTAGCTCTGCAAGTCCTTAACATATAGCATGCACAAAGAATCCACAACTATTCTCACTTAGCACCTTGGCCTCTTCCTACATCACCTAGATATATATTTATACATTACAAAATGGGCCCAAACATGGGAACTCATGGGCCGACATCCCATACCCGTTACATAAACCCTAATCCCAAAACTATCCTAAAAGGGGGTTGAGATCCCATGATCTTTTCTTCGACTTGCACTCCGCCTTTGACCATCTTGTCGAAGTCCCAAAATAGGTCAAACATGACCAATGATGTCCAAAACATGGTCAAGGGACAACAATACCTATCAATTAAAAGTCTTTTTTTGTGGTCCCACCCATCCTTCCCGACATCCTTATTTAACACCTATCCCATTAAATTTCCCTTGTCACCATGATCATAGTGATATATATAACTTATCCAACCTTTTTTAGTGGACCCACTACCCATTCTAGGAACCCCAAATTTACACATGGCCACCAATCGCACCCAAGAATTGCAGGCCAAAATGAAATAGAACAAGGCCCAATTTGGTCATTTTGAGGAACAATTCTAGACTCAATTTTCCATAGTTGATGATTGATTTAACCAATTAGAAGAAAATTTTGACAACAAATTTGACAATCTCAATGTCACTCCCAACAAGTTGTTGAATTGATCCTAGGATTGCCCCTTCCCTGAAAAAACCTCCCAAGTAGATGGTGTTGACTCCTCCCATATTATGGCCTTTCATTCCAACCCCTTTCATCATGAACCCCATCCTCCCCAAGTTGAGCTCAATAAATTTGATGGCTCCAATCCCACGTATTGGGTCACCCAAATGGAGCATTAGTTTTCTTTGCATGGCATTATTGACGAGTTATCCAAACTCTATTATGTTGTTCTTTATCTTGATCCTGAACGTTGGAAATGGTGTCAATGGTGTAATGTACTCTAGGAGCATGTTGGTTGGACCCAGTTTGTTGTAGATATTTATGAATGATTTGACACTGACACCCACTACTTATTTTGTTTTACCAAGTTTAAACAGTTTGGCACCATGGAAGATTTTATAACTGCCTTTGAGCACTTAGATTTTATAACAAAGGGCATGACAAATGCCTTCTTTGGGAATTTTGCATCAGTGGCCTAAAGGATGAAATCCATTCCAAAGTCCTCATGGCTTGCCCCCAAACTTGGTTGGAAGATAATTAATGTTACAAAGAAGCACAACAAGTATTGTTTACCTAGAATAGAAAACCCTATTTTATTCCCCACCCTCATTCTACCAATCCTGCCCCTCATGTCACCCCTATCAAGATCCATAAATTAATTCAGAAAGAAATGGATGAATGTCAAATCAAGGGTTGTTTCTATAATTGTGATGACAAATATTTTCCCGAGCACAAGTGTAAGGAACATAAGATTTTTATGAAAATTTTATAGGATTTTTCTGATGAGGAGGCTGAAGCTTCTCCTATGGAAGAGATACACCAAATAGATGGTACTACTCCTCTCGCCGATCCACCAGAATTTGAACCATTGATTCCAGTGCATGCTTTCATTGGTTTGTCTTCTCCCCAAACCTTCAAGCTCAATGGATACATTAAGAATAGAGAATTCATAATCCTTGTTGATAGTGGAAGAACCCATAATTGTTTTCATCCTCGCATTGACCAAGAAATCAATTTTTATATTCATGTCTTCAACAATTTTCAAATCATTATTTCCAATGCTTGTTCCATGAAATGTGGTGGGTGTTGTGAAAATTTACAGCTAAAAATTTGTTAGTACCACCTTAAATCTCATATGTTTACTATCAACATGGTCATTTGTGACATTGTTCTTGGTGCTGAATGGTTATGCACTATGGGCCCCATCCTCATAGATTTTAAGGAATTAACCATGCAATTCCAATAGGAGAGACAACAATATCAGTTCCAAGGCATCACAACAAGCTCCCCTGAGATCATCAGTTCCGATCAAATGGGAAATCTCCTAAAAAAAGGTCATTTTGGCATTATTTCCAAACTCTATTTCATTCAACCAGTTGAGACACCCTTTGCACATCCTTAACCTCCTATCTATCCTCTCCCAACACCAAGTTGTTTTTACCACTCCTCGTAGACTTCCCCCCTCCCCTGGTGTTCATTATCATTCCATTTCTCTAGTCATGGGAAACCTTCCTCCCAATTTCTCCCTTATCGTCATCTCTTTGCCTATAATAATGAATTTGATAAAATTGTTCATGAATTTCTCGAAGTGAATGTTATCCATCCTAGTACCAGCCACTATTCATCTCATGTGGTCATGATACTCAATAAAGAAGGCACTTAACACATATGTCCAATATTTTCCACCCTCTACAAACTTACCATCAAACATGAATTTACCATTCATGTCATCAATTACATATTCGATGAATTGAGAAGTTCTCTGTCGATTTGGGACATCATCATAATGAATACTTATGATGACGAGTAGCGGATGGATGTTATAGTGAAATCTTGGGAGTATTTGAGAGGCATTGTGGGGTTCAGTTGGCATTTATCATCATATTCCATCATTATGATCCATTCATACGAGGTTGGCTTTTGTTTGGATTCCATTACGGCAGTTCCATGATTTTGACTATTTTGAGCTATAAGTTGAAATTAAAATCGAAGAGGTCATTTTGAGCACATTGCTTGGAGGAACACCACCTATTAGTGTAGTAGCTCATTGGAATAGAGAGGAAACATATAGGATGGATGGACTAAGAGTGACTTTCGATGGCGAAACCCACCGAGGAGAGATAAGGATATTTTAGGAGGTAAAAAGGTTAATTAATTAATTAAAGTGATTTAATTAATTAATTAAATAATAATAAATGAAAGTCACTTTGGAGGGACAAGGTGATCAAAAAAGTATAAAAGGAAGAAGGGGCCTCTACTCATCATTCATGTATGATCTTATTTTGATTTTTGGCTACAGCTAGTGAGCCCAATATTGGGGGTTTTGAGGGTTTTGACATAACAACCCTAGAGGATGATTCGGTGTTGAAATATTCCACCTATCTTGTTCCAAGCTTGGTCTCAAGATGCAATACTCTCCCAAACCATTCTGTTCCATATCTAGCTCAGTTGCGGGAGGATTCTACATGAGTTTCATGTGTAGATAGAGAGGCATACCGGTTGAGGATTCCAACAAGAGCACCATCTTTGGAGAAGATTCGTTGTAGGAGGAAGTTAGCGAGACCATTGGGGATTCTATCACTTGGATTTTCATTGCAGGGCCTTGGACACATCATATCTAGTGCTTTTGAGGCAGTTTTGTAAGCTCGGATTATTTCTAACAATGAGTGGGGTGAATTGAAGTGAAGGAGGGCGTTTTTTAGATCGAGATCTAGTCCGTTTGGAGGATTTACACTTTGAATCGACTGAGGACTTTGCACCTAGTGACTTCGCGATGTCCCCAATCTATATTTCTGAAGTTTCAAATCATTTGGAGGCCTCCTTCGGCATGGCCGAATTATCTAGGGTCTCAATCATCCAGTGGGGCACACACCATTGATCAGTGGGAAGTTAAGATCTACGGAGATTGAGATTGATCTTGGAGATTCGGTCACCGGAGTTGTTCTTACCATCACCCGATCTATCGGTTAGCATATTTATTAGGGTGATTGGACACTTTAGTGATAGGGCAGTTATTGAGGGTTTCGGCCTTCTATTGGAGTATGGCATTCTTCAACTAAGAAGTTTAGCATTAAGTATGCAGCGTATTGATCTTTCCTTCATTTCTTATTTAGCCTTTGGAGGAATATTTTGTATTAGTGGGAGAATTTTGTAGTATATCTTATCTATTGTCTATCTTCTTGGCCATCAAGTTGACATTCCAGATCAACATCTTCGGTATGTGAGTTTCTCTATTTATGAATAAAGAATTGAAGATGTTTTGGCTTGTCTATATTGTCTATATTTGAGGTATATTTCCATAGTGAATTTATCTTTACATTATTTTCTACATACACACACATATAAACCGTCTAAAAGGTAGATCAGCAAGTGTTTGACGAAATACCACTCAGAAAAAAGTTTAAAGACACCAAGCAGTGATGATTTATGGCTTGGGATCATTCACAGTGGTATCGGGAGCTATTAGATTCCTACCAAGCAAATTGAGGATGCTTGAGAGTTACAATAATATGGATATTCTTATCAGAATTGATGAGTGTGAAAGGGAATATAAAACCATCAATAATTTCAGGGCTCATAACATTCCAATGGTCCTATCCTATAAAAATCTTGGTTAGACACGAAGAAGATTGAGGTGGGCTCAAGGCAATGTCGAGGAAATTAGAGCATCTTTAGGGTGGAATACCATGCCACTAGGAAAATATAAAGAAACCCCATACCCATTAGGAGCACACAAATTTGCTACAGTTGCAAGGTGCCTTAGGAACCAGATCATAGATGTAGGGGTAAGGAGTGAAACATATTGTTGAGAATGCGAGAGGATAGTGATGATGAGGCATGTGAGGATAGATCGATTGAGGCTTATCTGGGGCATTCCAATGATGATAGTGACTCTTGCATAGGGCTAGTGATAGCTCTACCTTGGAGGATAGTGATGATGACTCTTTCACCGAGGCTAGTGGTGCTTGCTGCAACTGCGGAGGAAGATGGCCCTTATTGTAGTGGATAGGAGCTAGATGGGCAGGGATGATACTTTTCAGTGTATCAGTGGACATATCACATACCATTGATGACATATACCTCGTAGAGTGTGGTGACACTAGTAGAGAGTCACCATGTTAGCACCTAGAGATGATAGAGCTTCCTATGGGGGCTTTGGCACATCTGTCACATGTTCAGACACTCATGACATCCACATCACATGAGGGAGATAGGTGGCAGCGGAGTTGATGGATGAGCTTAGTGTGAGGATGCACACCATGGGGCAGAGATGAGCAATACAGTCAGGAGGAAGTCACCGGAGATGTCTGTGAGTTGACCTCACACATACAGGTGAGCCAGAGGAGATGGAGTCTTGACTATTGGAGACTCCATTGGTTGAAACTTGAGTTGTGTAGGGATTGATAGATTGATGGAGAACTTACTTCGAGGATGGAGCCTGCATTGATGAGGATGCACTCTTCATTAGTCAGGATGACCATAGCAAGTGCCTGGACACATCTATATGGGATCGAAGCGCAGATGATAGTAACAGGTTGAGTGCAGGGAGGATCCTGGCCTTTCCTCACGAGAGGATATAGTGAAAGTGGGAGATGGCATCTAGTGATAGGATGCAATGGCATACAAGTACACCCGGCAACCACGAGGAGCGATGAAAAATTAAGTGACATCTTATGCGAGGAGGGTGTTTTTGGGGATTCGGAGTTGACACTAAGGGTGACACTAACGATGATGGAGTATGAGATGGCACCTTTCGACATGACCATGATCGAGTCACCATGTTACATACAGTTGAGAGTTAGTGAGGCTATGATCAGCACTAGGCATGTGTGTTGGGCATGCATGGTGATGAGATTACTGTGGAAAGAATCGATGTACATATTGCTTTCGAGATGGAGGATTTTTCCATGAATGATTTTCACATCTCAGGAGAGAAGTATGCGTGATGAGGTACGACTACGGTAGTTGTTGTGGATAGGGATTATCTACTAAGTTGGTGAGATCTATCGGGGAAGCTTTGAGGGGCAGGAGTTGAAATGGATTTCAAATCACTCCAGAGTTGGAGAGCACTCAAGAGATTCTTGAGAGCACCACCAGAAAACAATTAAAGAATCAGGAATCTAGATTAGTTATGAGTCTCTTGAGGAAGGGTTTGTCAGGAATCCGCCTATCTGTCTTAGTAGATAGTCAGATATATCATTTAGTCACGATGCTAGGAGATGTTGATGATCTAGCGGAGGAGCACCAGTCGATGGGCAGAGCTGATACGTTTGAGAAGCGTTGACCTCCATGTGGAGGTTGATCCAGCAGTATGGCCAGGATCTATGATGCAGCATGAATATACGGGAGACGACATGAGTAGAGTGGGGAGCATCATTGAAATTCTTTAGCCCGAGACATGTTGAGTTATGATATGAGATTGAGAGGTATAGTGCCTTGCGGGGAAGAGTTACCTTAGGGAGTATGGATGTCACTCTGGGCTCACAACAACACATAGTTGGCAAGGGATCACCTTCACCTCGTTTCCATGATTGCATAGGTGATAGGAGATGGAGATTGGTTTTACCAGCATTTGGAAGAGTTGCACCGGGTTGTACACGATGATTGAGTTTAGTATTGACCACAGGGAGAGCATCTATCATGGATCTTGATGAGATGAATTTCCCCAGCGAGTCGAGTCCTGAGATTGGCCAGAAGCGGTGGTATTTTTCAGCTCTATAGTCAACCACAAATATCTCTGGTATCCTTTTCCGACACATTTATCATGTTGACAACAACATGAGGAGGATAGAAGATGAACACATAGGAGCTTTGACAATGATCAGTCTCACCACAGAAATGATTAGAGATTGAAGTGATAAACTTCCAGAATTTTTCCATGGGACACAGAGTCGGTTTGTTAACTTAAGATATTCATGTTATTGATTGTACCGAAACCACACACCTCACACCGTTTGGTTTGGAGTAAGATACTTGCGAGGTACTCTATGGGGGCAGACCTTTTCTTCAAAAGCGATCATCATGTGAGGCATCGAGGCGTTTGGGCAGGTACTACTATAGATATACCTTCTGAATCTGATGTCTGAACCATGAGCCTGGTGGCGTTCAGGTATTTCAACGGGGATCCAGGAGAAGGATCTAGTATATATCACGGGGGCGGACAATCATGAAATTGAGTAGCCGCGGTCCGGCGAGGATCTTAATGAGAGGTTAGCATGGGACCCATGGATTGTAGGGTTGAGCATTTCACTGATTGATATGGGAGAGTGGACCATTGTAGTGGAAATTTATTCTAACTTTCCATTGAGCCGGTGTTGAGTTAGATTGCACCACTTCGCGGGTATCTCATGGAGTCTTCACGTTACCTCATTAAAATCAACATGCGGTTGATGGAGGCCGTGTGGATCTTAGTAGATATTTGGAGGATGGAATCATTCTGAGATGATGTCATGTGTCATATGCATGAGGTTCACAAGGTTGATATCTTCAGGACTATGCTTCACAGAAATCCAGTTCACTTCCTGATATGGGATCTCGGGGGTGGAGTGTACTATTGTTAATCTTTGGATGGGTTCTACTATACATCCCACAGGTGGGGCATAATTATCTGGCATTATATATAGCGAGGGTTTGGTTATTTCTTGAGGAAAAACAATTTTCTAGCGGGGAGGCGTAATGTCCCCGCTGGGACATCATCACCGAGGGCAGAGACATGATGACGGTAGCGGATGGATGTTATAAGTGGGGGTATTTGAGAATTGTGGGGTCGGTTAGTATTTTATCATCATATTCCATCGGTATGAGCCATTCATACCGGAGTTGGCTTTGGTTTCATTCCATTCAGAGCGATTTCCATGATTTTGACTATTTTGAGCTATAAGTTAATTAAAATCCTTTGAAGAGGTCATTTTGGGCTGTGCTTGGGAACCTCTCAATTCATAGTAGCTCATTAGGTCGGGAGGAGAAACTTTTACCTGATATGGGATGGCTAGAAGTGACTTTCAATGGCGAAATACAAGGAGATAAGGAGATTTTTAGAGGTAAAGGTTAATTAATTAATTCAAAGTGTTTGAAATGAATTAATTAAATATTAATAAAATGAAAGTCACTTTGGAGGGACAAGGTGGGCCAAAAATTATAAAAGGAAGGCAAGGGCCTCTACTCTCATCATTCATGTATGATCTTATTATGGCTTCTGGCTAGTGGGCCAATATTGGGGTTTGGGGTTTTGGACACCAACAAACCCCTGGGGCGGTCGGTGGTGAAATATTCCACCTATCTTGTCCCAAGATTGGCATCGAGATGCAATACTCTCCCACCATTCTAGTTCTAAAATCTGCTTAGTTCGCGGGGAGTATTCACATCGGTGTCGCGTCTGCGGATAAGAGGCGCACCGGAGTTGAGGGATTCCAACAGAGGGCACACCATCTTTGGAGAGAGAGAGAGGGTCGTTGTAAGCGATTAGCTGAAGTTGGTGAGATTCTATCACTTGGGTTTTCATTAGAGTTGGACGCTCCGGATCTAGTGCCTTTCGAGGACTGGTTTGCCGAAACAGTTATTTCTGGCGGTGGGGCAGAATTGAAGAAGAAGGGCGTTTTGAGATCGAGATCTAGTCCGTTTGGAGGAGTTACACTTCAGATATGACCACGAGACTTTAGCTAGTGACTTGTAGTGTCCCAATCTATATTTCTAGAAGTTCCGGAGCATTTAGGCCTCCTTCAGCGGGCTGAATTATCTGAGTTTGAGTCCTCCGATGCAGGGCACCATTGTGGGGGATTTCAGATCTACGGTGATTGAGATGGATCTTGGAGATCCGGTCACCTAGGTTGTTCTTACCATCACATGATCTATCGGTTGGCATATTTATTAGGCTGATTGGACACTTTAAAGCGATGGGCCGAGTTATTGAGGTTTAAAGCCTTCCTGTTAGCATGGAATTCTTCATCTAGAGAGTTTGGCATTCATATCTGCCTGTATTGATCTTCATTTCTTATTGCTTGGAGGAATATTTTGTATTAGGAGGAGCATTTTGTAGCAGCTCTTATCTATTGTCTATCTTCTTGTCATCTAGCTGAGCATTCTAGGTCGGCATCTTCATTATAGCAGGTTCTCTATTTTATGAGCAAAAGAAGAGGAGAATTGAGATGTTTTGGCAATATCTTATTGCATATAGTTGAGGTATGTTCCATGGTTATCTCTTCATTATTCTTTGCATACACACATATAAACACATCTAAAAGATATATGTCCGACTTCAAAGTTTTTGATGAAATACCTCACTCAAAAAGTTTTAAAAGACGCAAGCAGTGATGATCCTTGCATAATGGCTTGGGATCATTACATTCTCAATACTTTACAAAACTTTATCATCATTATGGATACCACGGATACATATATGAAAGAGGAAGGCATTCCAAATATTTCATTTAGAACTCATCAGGGTCAATATGAGTTCTTGGTCCGCATCACTTTGGATTAATTAATGTTCCCTCCACTTTCTAAAGTCTCGTGAATCATGTATTTCGTCATTTCCTCCTTCATTTTGTCTTATTTTTTATTTGATTTTTTATTTGATGATATTCTCATCTATAGTAAAGTGGATATCCCATCTCACCCATGTGAATCAAAGTTCTCCATTTACTCTCTTAGCACAAATGTTTCCTCGAGATGTTCTTAATGTTCCTTTGGAGCCTTGAAATTAGAGTACTTGGGTCATATTGTGGGAAAATGATAGTGGTAGGTGGATCCTAAAATAATTGAATCTATGAAGGATCAATGATAGTGGGCGGGTGGATCCTAAAATAATTGAATCTATGAAGGATTGGCCTCTCCCTAAAACTCTTAATAGATTGCATGGTTTTCTGGGTTTAATAGGATATTATCACAAATTCGTTCAAAACTGTGGAAAAATTATGGAACCTCTCACTGCTCTTGTTAAAAATAATTCTTTTACTTGGACTCCAAAGGTTGATCGATCCTTCCATGCCTTAAAATAGGTCATGTACACAAATCTTGTTCTAGAACTTCCCGAATTCACCAAGACTTTTTTGCTAAAACGTGATGCTTCATGGAAAGGAATTGGGGCAATCCTCATGCAAGATGGTAGGCCTTTGGATTTAACTTGAAAACAACTTTTGGAAAGACATTAGGGCCAATAAATCGATGAAAAGGAAATGTTGGCTATTCTATGTGTCGTGGATCTATGGCGTCCTTATCTATTGGGGAAACCCTTCCAAATTAAAATTGATCATCAGAGGCTCAAGTATTTTCTTGAACAATGAATTTGATCTCTAGAGAAACATAAATGGACGACCAAGCTATTTGTATTTGATTATGATATCATTTAAAAGAATGGAAAAGTGAATGTGGTTGTTGATTCTCTTTCCAATAAGTATTAATAATAAGGGTCCCTCTTTTTCCTCTCCTTCATTGTACTTGATTGGCTCGAATATGCTTTATAGGAATGGCTACTAGACCCCAAATTTCTCATTGGATCCAACAATTACAATGCCATTCTCAAGATTCTCTAGGGTACTCTTGGAAAAAAGAAGAGATTTTTTGCAAAGGATGTCTATATTTAGGTAAACAATCACAACTTAAATCTGCACTGCTTTCTAAGCTTCTTTCTTCATCCTCAACTAGACATTCTAGGTTTACCAAAACCCATGAATAGGTCAAACATTATTTTTTTCTGGGATGGTATGAAACATGAAATCCACACCTTTGTGGCTGAATGTGATACCTGCCAATATTATAAGGGAGAAATAGTCAAATCTCTAGGTGCAGTCTTACTGCTTCCGATTCCCCCTACTAATTGGAGGGATATTTGCATGGATTTCATTGTTGGCCTACCTAAATCGGGCAATAAGTCATTCATCATGGTGGTATTACATCATCTTTCCAAATATTCTCATTTATATTCTCTTCAACACCAATTCATCGCATCGTGAATGGCTAATTATTTTCTAGATAATATATTCAAACTTCATGGCATGGCTCATTCTGTTGTCTTCGATCGAGATATAACTTTCACCAGAAAATTTTGGCAAGAATTGTTCATCCTCCAGGGAACCCAATTGCATCTCAGCACCACCTATCATCTCCAGACGATGGCCAAACTAAATTTGTCAACAATGTTTTGAAAACATGTTCTATGTTTGGTATCCAATAGAAACAATTAGTGGGATCAATGACTACCCCTAGCTAAATGGAGTTACAATACATCTTACCATACTATTGGTTTCATGACTCCTTTTTGAAGAAGTCTATGTGAAAAATCCATCATCATTCTCTCATACATTCCAGGTGTCTCCAAGGTTCATAAGGTTGACAACAATCTTATAGTCCGAGAAACCATTCTCCGTAGCGTCAAATAAAATTTGGTTATGGCTCTGTTGGCAGCCAACTCACTTTTTCTTATCGTCTATAAGACGCCTACACCTGTGTCTTGCAAACATCAAGTTTTTCGTCGCATTTTTTGTAAATAGACGACACTTTCATTTTTGCGACATTTGAAAATTTGTCTTCATTAAGTTTTCACGACTGCAAGCGTGAAACTTCTCCTTTCGAGGTCACATTTCGATCACTATCTGAACTGTCATGATCTTTTTATCAATATTTTCTATTGCACTTACCTTTTGTTTATCGTTATGTGGCTGAAAGGATTTTTGAACTATGCTCATTGGACATTTTTATATTGATTGCATAACTTGATTTTATTAAGTTTGTAAGGCATTGAGCATATGGATTTATACTTTTTATGACTTGCCTCATCTTTTATTTTTAGGGGTTATGATTAATTGTGTTTATATATATGATATAATCCTTATGATAATCTCTTTATAATTTTTGGCTTGTCGACTATATGAATATCAATCGACACATTGGTTAAACATTTATACAATGGCGCATGGCTAACATTTGGTGTTGGTTTCATACTGAATGTCGATGGTTTTAAAACTATACTCTAAAGTTGATTTGGTGCGTTGGCATAACACTTACCATTTGATTCTTTGGTTGGCCAAACGATATGGTTTTTGAGCTATGATTGTTTGAACAGATGTGTAAATCGGCGGTTGTACTTTACCATAACTATCGTGCATGGCAGTGAATGACCCCACCACCTTCGCATTTGCGCATTTATGCTTACCCCTTTTGGTCCGATTCATTGTTGTTGGTTTGGGTAGCTCTGTTACTGTGTATTGATGAATTCGAACCCTTCCCTTACCAGGCATTCAACTCCATGGCACCAGTCGTGCGAGTTGAACCCAATGGCAAACAAGCCCTGTTAATGTTTGATAATGCCCACCAAGATTTGCCAGACAGTGGATGGATTACCTTCATGGAACGTTTCGAGGGTTTTAACCTTTGCGTAGCTCGACAGTTTTCCATGACCTTCGATGGTTGTTGAGCCAAGGTCAGCGATGTACAGTTAGAGATTGATGAACAATTCATCAGCTCATCCACGGGGTTATCTACCTCTGGATAGCATTGGTTTAAGAATTGCAAGGTCGAGGAAGTGTCGTGGACATTGTTGTTTCAGTCACACAAAATCACCTCCTGTGATAGAGGTATGCCCGTAACCATGCTTAAACAATGTTGGCACAATTTATTGATGATAATCAAGTAGTTTGTGACCTGCAAAGGTCGCTACGGACTGGTGTTCCTCCACCACCTATGGGATACTCTCTCAATATGCCCTATTATTTGCATCGAAGCCTGTTTAAAATGTCGAAGAAGTACAAAAGACACCAGGATTATAGTAGCTTTTTCCATTATGGGCCTATTAAGCTTATTGTTGTCTGTCATTTGAGTCTGCACGGGGATTGTTGGAGCAATTTCGTTGCTAGGAATGGTTTCGAGGATTCAAACCCTACATAGGTTGACAAACCTGTGGTGAGCGAGGTCAAGGTTGTACCCCTAGTACCCTACCATATCCTTCTGCCTAAACCCTCGGCCGACCCTCCTATCGATTTACCCCACACTGTGACTAAGAGTGTTGAGACTGTTAAGCCTATGAGCAAAAATCCCAAGGGAAACCTCACTGCAAATGCCAAAGGGAAAAAGAATGCACGTCTGATTTCACGAATGGAAATAAATAAGCCAAAACCCCCTGTCGAGCCAAACCCTATCGTGTTGAGTGAGGACTCCAATTCAGAAGTGGAGCGTTTCTTGGCTAGCGAATACCCCTATTCGCAAGGTTTGTGTGCCGAACCCTCGTATGAATTTGTGTCAAACCTACCCCCCTGCCTAAAGGACGACCCTAACTACCCAGGCATTAAGTTTCCTTGTGAAACCTCGGTCATTTTCCCAAACCCTCGCCTGCTCTGTCTAAACCTACAGTGTCACCCCGTGATCAATGCAATTCGTGGTTAGAGTGATATTATAATGATGTTCCGATTCTCGAGTCAAAGATTCAATCTTTGGAGGACCAGATTGCAACCCTAACTAGTCAAAAGTCCAAACTACAAGCGACATATAAGAAACAAAATATGACCGGCTCCATCCTGTTTAAAAATGTGGAATCAACCACGACTGTTGTGAATTCCAAGTTGGCATAATCAAGTGGTCTTGTCGCTACACAGGTATGGTTTTCACATCATTTTGTTTTGTAAAAAATCTAGTTTTCTATAATGATTCGAATTCCGTTTTTAAATGGTTCTGTCTTGAATCACTCTGTTATAACCATGTACATTCTATATATAGTTTTTTTTTGAAATGTCGATCTGATATACAATCCGATCATTCCTAGTATAGAGATTGATAGATTCTGATTGGATTTGAGTGGTATGTGTTTTGATTTGATTGACTGGTTTGCCTTATTTAGTCGACAAAATTAATAATGTGTTTTCGAATGGATTGGTGTGTATCCGATTTCAAAAAGAATTTTTCATACTCAGTTTAGAACACAATCGTATTCAGATTTGATTTTGTTATGATCTATATGCTACGATTGGCAAACAATTTGATTGAACTGATTGTTACGATATGTTCTTTCTTACGATGTTCAAAACTGAGATATTGCTCTGTTCGACTCTAATGTGGGAAATGAACTACTCTGTTTTTAGAAAACAATACGTACAGTTGTGCCTGAATCATGGAATTGATTTGATTCGTGACAACTATGATAAACCTCATGCCAATTGATTCGTTAATGAGAACGATTTCGTTTTGATCAAAGTTGATCAACCCTGTTTGCCCAAATTGGCCACAACGAATTAGGAATTCTACCAAGCCTGTTATGATTTTGTATTAAATTGATTTGTGCACCGAATTTTAATTAATTTATTCCTGGCATAGACCGTTTTCTGTGTCAACTCAATCATAACGATTGGAATGATCCTGTCGAATTATAATCGTTTCAAATTGATATCAAAAGGTTACAAAAAATGTTAGATTCGGGTGGTTATGAAACGATTTGATTGACTATGTTATTTTGTTATCAAATTCGGTTACGATTCATTGAATGTAATTAATCTTTCTTACCTCAGTTTGCAAAAACGTGATCGGGTATCTCTTACGCACTATGATACACCTTGTTTGCTATGTCGTTACAAAGAATTGCAAATGATTCGATTCAATTTGATTATATCTCCTGTTGGTATAATGGCATAACAAATGCATTAGATTTGTTTTTATTGGTTGCACTGGTAATTAAATGAACAGAGTTGAATGATTTTATGATTCTATTTTGATTTCGAATGCTCCAATTGAATAAATCGTTTTCAAATGGTTGTTAAATGATAATTGAATTAAATCTCATTCAAAGATTTGATTCGATTTCAATTCCGATTCTGTATATTATTTTAGACTAGCTACAGAATCAGATGATTCTGTAGCTAAGTCTGTAGAATTAAATTTTTATTGTTTTATTAATAAAAGACTCTCTAATTTGTCTATTTCTGACCTGTTTCAGGTGAATTCGAAATTGCATGGGATTTGATGGATAGTTTAGAGGATATTTGGATATTTTGATTTCATTTTAGTTTCTTAGTTTAGTTGATCTTGGGAATTTCTTCCCAGATTTTGTAAACAGTTTGATAATTTCCACAGGGAGGTTTTACCCTGTGGAAAAACTTATAAATACTCATTATTTTTGTAATAATAGGATCCTCATTGGTGGGAGAACAAGGATATGGAATTTTAATACAGACTGAGACAAAATTTGATATTCTGCTACAGCTTTAGCTTTTCATGATATCAATATTTTGTTTTATGTTTATGTGTATCTATTTGCATTTGGTTAATGACTACTTTAGCTATCTTAGTCTTTTGCAAATGATATAATTTAATCAATATAATCCATATCTGATTTCTTCCAAGTGTATAAAAAACATAGCAATTACTTCATTCAATTTGTGAATGACAGATTTCTCTTCTTCGTAAATTGAATTATTAAGTATAATTTTTTGCATAACAGGTTTCCCTTATTGCAGAGATTTATAAATCATATAATTTTTATGATTTTTTATGTCTTATTTGTACTGTAAACAACTCAAAGAGTAGTGTAGACTATCGTTTATGAGAATCTTATGGATTATCCGGTGCGAGTTTCCTTCCTCCGACCAGCTTCGAAGTCATCATACACAGGACAAATTTGGAGCGTTTCTAGGTCAGTTTGTCATTTGTTTGTTTAGTATATTTATTAGTAGTTTAGTTTAGATATAAGTTTAGTTAGATATATATGTAGAATTAGTATATTAGATTGTTTAATTTCAGTAAGTTTAATTTCCTGTTTATAAAATTATAAAATCAAAAAGAAATACCTTTCTCTGCCTTAGGGCAGATTGCAAATGAGTTTTTCAGGTTTTATTTAAATCTGTATTTTTGTGAATATTGTATATTTTGTAAACAAGTTATATTTCTGATAGTAGTTAGTATAGTATTAGTTAGTAGTTTGTATATATAGATAGTTAGATTAGTTTGTTTTATTTATTATTTTAGTTTGTTTTATTTGTTTTAATTATTTTAGTTAGTTTAGATTAGTTTTCTCTTTGGTTTTCCTAGGACCTTAGATCGGCTAACGGAGCCGCTAAACCCATCAGGGTGGTTCATTCCAAACGACTTGGGTTATTAGACAACCCTGGACCGGTTCCACTCTCTCAGTTGACGGACGGTCAATTTCGCCTGTCAACAGGCTCAAAATCGCATGAAGCAACAAGTAGATCAAGTTCATTTTGAACATCAATTTGTTGAAGGGGACCAAGTGTTTCTTTGTCTAAAACATTATAAGAAGACTTTAGTCAAAGCTGAACACTACCAGAAACTTGCTCCCAAATTTTATGGTCCTTATATAATTCTCAAGCAAGTGGGTCCCATGGCCTACCAGTTAGATTTTCCCAATCATTCTAAGTTCCATCCTATTTTTCATGTCACGTGCTTACAGAAAGTGATTGAAACTAAGTCCCAAAATCAAAACACTCTTCCTAAGTTGGATGAAGTAAGTTACATTTGGTTGTAGCCACAAAGTAGTCTTAGATTAGTGAGAGCATAGTCTCCATCAGGAAAGGATCAATGAAGTGTTAGCTCAGTGGAGAGATACGACTCCATAAGATTCCATTGGGGAGCCGACCACCATTTTGCAAACATTTCCTCATCTCAATCCTTAAGGACAAGATTGTTCCTCAAGGGGGAGGGCATGTTAGGTACCTAACCTCCCTAACCCCTCACATAGGTAGAATAGTATATTTTCCATGTAAAATAAATACCAACATTAGTTAATAAGTCCTATTTAATAATGTGAACAAGTCTAATGTAAAATACCTAATAGAACCTTCCTCTTCTAGAAACATCTTTCTCTAGAATGTTTCTTAGAAGATAGAAATAGTATAAATGAGAGTAGGAGTCATGATAAAGTCTTGTCTTGATAATTATTGTAATAGAGTGTTTCTTTGTTGGAGGTTTCCCCCTCAAAGAGGCAAGTGAACATTACTTTCTACCAATAAAGGTATCATTTATGTTGTTTTGGTTCTCTGCATTTTGTTGTTCCATCGGTAATTACTTCTATATATTTGTTTTCTACTATTTATAGTACTTCTAGTACTTAACAATTATTCGACAACCTTTTTTTAAACATTGTTTAACATCATTATTACTATTATAGGAAATCAAATTATTCTTATTATTTCAAAATTCATTACAAATAAATATAACTCCATGTTGATGAACACCATTAATATTTTATCATTGTTGTTTCCAAAATCATTACATCCACTCTTACATCCTAAATCATTACAAATAAGTAAAACTATAGGTTGAAGGCCATCCATAATTTTGGGATAAAATTTCTCTCACTTGTGGCCAAAATTATTTATTAAATGATAAAATTGAGAAAGCATAATCCAAAAAATATTATGATACCTTTGAAAACTATCTTGTCAAATTACCGCAATTCCTTCTTAGCAAGATAGATATTCAATCAAATTAGTGACCACCTTTTTCTATTATTCTCACTTATTATCCCTATCATGAATTAAGTATATAGTATTATCCAATTTTCATATGCAACTCTATGTGACTAATTTCATATATGAAAATTGCTTCCTAGTGATCTAACTGTTATCACTCCAAGAAACTCTTTGTGGTTGTAAGTGTAAGATGCTTGGTAACTTAAAGTAAACTTGTTTTTGTAATTTGTATTTGTGGATCAATGGGATAACTCAATTACAGTTATGATATTCAGACAGTCAAAATGAGAATCAAATGAACCAGTGCTCTCAAGGATCAATAATCAGATGATAGATTTTAAGTGGGTGAGAAAACAATGCTTATAAGACAAATACAAATGTAGGGTTTAATAAACAATGATAAGAAACTATTAATCAAGTTATGCGCTAACCAATGAGATGATAGTCATTCTGTAGTTGAAACAACTTGAATAAGAGTACATAAGGAAAGATGAGAATCTGACATCAATAGAGAGAGAAAATTGTGATTTGTATTATCATATGAAAGGTCTGTTTACAATATAGTATTTCCTGCTATCCAAAATCGAACCTTTACTTTATCAAAATGATAAGTATTTATAACCTTTACAAGAGATCTCAGATCCCTGAAAAAGTGATATGGATTTCTAAATATAGAAAATAGAAAACAAAACTAAATACAATATGATAACTAAGAACTAGTTCCTATGAATCGAACTATCTTCAAAGTTTGTCTTCGACATCTGGTCTTCATCATTGCTATGTCTCTGATGTGTCATGGAGGAAAGGAAACATGTCTTCAGTAGTTGGAAAACTTTCAACAGCTTTGAACAAAGCTTTAGTTGACCAACTAAGCATTCACCTCCAAAATCTCCACGAATCTTTGAAACTGAATATTTTATGATTTGGTGATTAATCTTTTGATGCTCTTTGATCCTTTAAATCACCCAAAAATCGCTCTGTTCGAGCTCAAATCTTCAAAATTATTATTCTTTGGTTTCACCAGCTATTTCGCCTTAGAATTTGCTAATTAGCTGATCAAAGATCTTCTTTTCAAAAGATAATTGGTTATAATTATACCTTATGTGCTAGTGAAAGATTTGTTTTAATAAAAAAGGAAAACCTTTCGTATTCAAAACTGTTGTTCCATCAAAAATCATTGTTTATTTGATTGATCTCCTTGCAAATTTACAACAACCTATGCCAACACCTGTAAATCTAGATGTGTGGTAATTTTTTCCTTCAACTTTTTGATTTTCCTCTTCAGGCGCTTAGTTAACCACCATAAGCTATTATAATCCTTTGTAATATTTTTCTTTTTCTTCTTCTTATCCTTTATACTTTCATGTGCCAGCTTCTCAAAAGCTACACTAGTCTTTGCAAAATTATCTGACAAAGCTTTATATCTTGCCTTTATCACCCTTTCTAGAATCTCCTGTTGTGATTTTATCTCCTTCAGATCCTTAATCTTCTGTGATTTCTTTGATTTCTTATTCCTTGAGGTTTCACCTTCATCTTTAGGAGTAAAAACTTCAAAATCCTTTGCAGGTTCCATGGAGTGCTCTGGGATTTTGATGGATGAACTTTCATCTTCCTTTTATGGTTCTATTTCTGAATCTGTGTATGGTAGATTTAGAGCATTTGTCCTTTTTATTGTGGATTGATCTGAGTTTGTTTCAAAATCTAGTTTCTTTTTATCTTTCTAGGGCTTTATGCTATAATTTTTGTCTTCTAGTGGCTTTGCGAGAGCTCTCCTTATCCTTGAGATACTCTGAGGAGTTGACTGCTTCTTTCCTTCTTTCTTCTTTTCATTTATAGGTTGAGTTTGGGTCTCAAAACCTTGCTAGAAGAGAACGTGCTGCCAAGTTCTTTCTCTCTATCTCAGTTCTTCCAAGATGATCATTTTAATCATGCCACAATGACAAAGGGAGTTTTTGATGTTGAATGGTTCGACTTTGATCTTATTACACACCTTGGTTAGGCTTCTATGAAGAAAGAAAATCATATTTAGAAGGACCTTCCTTGTGAAGTGATCTAGGAGTCTAAAATGATATAACATTAACTTGTCATACCTGCCCTCTGAGGTTAAGTATAACTGAATGCCTTTGAACAGATCTTTCCATTCATCTTCAAGGTAAGAAATAGGGATACTTTTCTTCCAAGTTATACTTCAGAATTCTGTCTTGAGGTATGATCGAAAATCCAAATTCTTGGTCACTGTTGTTTTAAACCAATTTTGGCCTGTTTTGGGTAAGCCAGTTGCTGAAGTGATGGAAGATTCATCAACTATCAGTTCCAGAGAGCCCATTGTAGCTTTGCTTCCATCGTATGACTTTGAAAAAATCTCTTCTATCGCCTGGTGATAGCCTTCCTGCAACCTTTCCACATATTTCATACAACCTGCGTCTGAGAAACGCTTCTGCACCTCTGGATAAGACTGCAAAAAAGATAATTTGTCTAATTCTTTCCTCAGAAGTCGTTTTCCTTGCTTCCTTTCCATCTACAACTTAATCACTAGCTAATTTGTACACGGTTGAAAAAGTAAACTTCTTAATAAGGAAAATGTTGGCGCTGGTGAAAATGACCATGTGTTATCAATGAAATATGGACCCCCATAATATAATTGTTTGAACCCCGTGAGTTTGAAATAGGAAATGGTGATTTTATTTTATGTCATCAGATAAATGGTACTTTATCCTCTGGTTGCAATGATGATTAAGAGTATGTCATGTCTTCAAACCCTTCTCTGTCCGCCCCACGAAATTCGTGAACACAATATATCATGATGTCCTTCTAGAACGTGATGAAAATGTGTCACCACTCATTTGCATCCATTAACTCTCCATGATGATCATATGACGTGTGTCCGACGTATCCTTTTTGGGTTTCTGAATTCGTTGGAGGAAAACCTGTGTTAACACTTTCACCGGCTCGCTTGCTGCTGAGAGTACACTTTAGCCATTGAAACTTGAGTCTTTCACTAGCTAACTTCAAATTCAAAACATATGTTAGCTGTTGAAAATATTTTTGTTGATTTTTTGAAAAGAGCTTTTGATGATCGATTTATTTCTAGGAAAGCATCTTAAATCCTATACTTTGACACTTCTAAATTCTAAAAATTTATATAGGACCCTAATTTATAACCATGCTATCACCTACAAAACAGAACAAATTGAATGGTTCATTTTGGGAGATAACATTTGGCTCCAACTGGGATGGAGACCTCCCTGTGAGGTTTCCAAGAACCTAGTTTGACTCAGTAGCCTTATTTACAACTTGAAATAAAAACTAATTTTACTCGGTATTCCATTGGGCATGGAGTTATTGACGAAAACAAAATAAAAACAAAACTGAAAAGGATATGTACAAATAAGCAGGCTTTAAGGAAAGCCTCATGAAAAGTAGAGTTTCAGAAACCGCCCATTGAATGGGCCACCTGATACTTCTTCACCTGCAAGACCTTCGAGGACAGAAGTGTTTTTTTGTTGAGTTGATGCTATGACAAATGGACCTGTCCAGAGTGCATCAAACTTGCCATGTTTTCCCTTTTCCTATCTTGTTGCATCCCATTTCAAAACCAGATCCCCTGCCTTGAAAATATCTGTCTTAACTTTTCTGTCAAAAATTTCTTTCATCTTCCTTTGGTGTAACTCTGTCTTTTCCAGAAGTTGCTCTCTGTCTTTCTGCAACTCTACCAAATTGTGGATCCTCCTAGTTAGATCATTTGGCTCAGAGTCAGCTTCCTGTAAAAATTTTGCAACTGGTAGTGCAAGTTGAACAGGAAAGATGGATTTAGTTCCATATACCAACTGGAAAGGGGATGTGCCAATTGAATTTTTATTTATAACTCTGTTATCCCACAAATAAAATTTCAACTTGGAATCCCAGCCTTTGGTATTTTGTTCAAGAAACTTCTTTTTGGTTCTGACTAAACTCTTATTTGATGATTCAGCTAAGCCATTTCCCTGTGGATATTAAGAAGTAGAATGTACTAGCTGAATTCCCATCTCTTCACATAATTTTACCAAGTGTTTATCATTAAATGCAACGGCGTTGTCTGTGACTATTCTCTTAGGGAAGCCAAATCTGGAGAATATATTTTCTTGCAGAAAATTAATGATGATAGTGTGATTGGCATTTCTTGTAGGAATGGCCTCGATCCATTTGGTAAAATAATCAGTAGCCACAAGGATCCATTTATGATGATTGCTAGAAGGTGGATGAATCTAACCTATGAAGTCCAAATCCCATTGCTGAAAAGGACCCGTGACCACAACAGGTTTGAGGGGAAGAGATTTTAGCTGTTGCTTTCCTGCAAACCTTTGGCACTTGTCACATGTTTTCACAAATTTACACACATCTAAAAATAAGGATGGCCAATAGTAACCAGCTCTTAGGATTTTATGAGCGGTAGTCTTCCAATAATGATGTCCTCCACACTCACTATTATGAAATTCAGTCATGATTTTAGTTGATTCATCTTGGTTTATGTACGTCAAGAGTATCCCTATTGGATTTTTCCAAAACAATAAGTTGTCATTAATGCTGAAATTTATGGATTTGAGATTTAAAGCTCTCCCTTGTGTTTTTGTCAAATCTGAAGGAACTGATAAATTTTGCAGAAAATAAATAATGTGACTGTACCATTCACAGTCATCTAGGTGAGGAGAAACCTGCAAATTATCACTACCTCTGTCTTCTAAAACCTTAATTTCTTTTGCATTTATACCCACAAAAGTTATCTCAAGCAACTTACAATTTTCTTCTGCAAGGAGCTTGGCAAGGCCTTGACCTTTCACAAGTTTTGTTGGCTTGATCTCAACATCAAATTCAATTAACTTTTCTATCCACTTACTCCTTTTTCCATCTATGTCAGGTTGTATAAGCACAACTTTAACTGAGCTTAAAGGTACATAATCTATTACCTTGGCTTGAAGAATGTAAATCATGAAGGCTTTTAATGATTGATGAGTTCATATGCTTGTTTTTCCAATGGTTCATACTTTACTTCAGCATCTCTCAAGACTTTACTGAAGAAGGAAACTGGCTTCTCCTGATCATCAACATTTCTCTGCAATAGTACAGTTGCAATTGTATCTTTTGAAGCAAATGAAAAGATATAAAACTCCTTATCAAAATTAGGACTGATTAAAATAGGGGTTGTTATAATGGATTTTTTGATAGCATTGAAAGAGTGTTTATCTTCTTCAGTCAATCTTACTTCATAATTCTTTCTTAACATACAAGTAATGTTCTTTGTAAGTTCTGCAAAGTTTGCTATAAACCCCCTGATAAAGTTTATAGTTCCAAGGAAAGACTGAATATCCTTTTTTGATCTAGGAAGAGACAATTTTTTAATGGCTTCTACTCTTTCTAGATCAATCCTTACCCCATGAGATGAAACAATATGTCCAAGAAATTTCCCTTCTTTAAGTGAAAAATTAGATTTCTTAGGATTTAGAGAAATGCCATACCTCCTGCATTTTAGGAATGCCTTCCTCAAATGATGCAAATGATCTTCATGTCTGCTTGAAAAAACAGTTATGTCATCAATATATATCAGAACAAATTTGTCTTTCTCTCCAACAAATGTGATGTCCATCGCTCTCTGGAAACTAGATCCAACATTCATCAGTCTGAAAGGCATATTTTCATACATGAAAGTGCCCCATGGAGTGGTAAAGGAGGTATTTTCTCTGTCATCCGGATGGACAACAATCTGATTGTATCTGGAGAATCCATCAATAAAGGACATCACACTTGAACCTGACACCTTTTGTAAAATGTGTTCCATCTTGGGCAGCGGGTAGTTGTCTTTCCTAGAACACTTGTTTAAATTTCTGAAATCCACACAAACTCTGATCTCTCCATTTTTCTTTCTGACAGGTACAAGGTTAGCAATCCAATTTAAGTATCTGAGAGGTATAATAATTTTAGCATCCAATAATTTCTTGATATCTTTTTCCATGGTAGGAAACAACATAGGACTAAAAGATCTAAGATTTTTCCTAAATGGTTTAGTATCTTTATTTAAAGGAATCTTGTGTTGAATTATCTTAGTGTTGAATGTTTTCAAGTCACTATTTTGCCAAGCAAAGATATCAGCAAATTCTTTTAACAACTCACCATAATCAACCTTTTGTTGTTCAGACAGATGAGAAGCTAAGTTGACATATTTAGGATCTTTTTCACTGGCTACATTAAACTGAAAGACATCTGAGTCTTCTTCCTTCTTTTCCAATTTCACATCTACATCATTATTATCAAAAAGCCTTTCTAAAGGGACCAATCCTTTAGGAATTTTGTTAGTGGACAATTGAACAATTTCATGTGCTCCAATTTTACTTCTTAGATTTGGCTTCTCAGATTCATCATCATGTTCATTCTCCAAATCAATCTGCAAATCTGCAAAGTCATCCATTACTGCAAGGAATCTGGTGAGTTCAACATCATCTTTAAAGACCTTCCAAAACTTTACATTATCAGGAAGTGATGCCCTATAATTTACTTGGAATTCATAGTTTAATTTAGGAGGTAATGGAGGTATGAAAGAGAAGGATGAAACAACCAATGAATCATCTAGTTCATTCATGGCTCTAGGAACATGAGTAATCTTGAAATCTGTAAAAGCATGAATCACTGTCAAAACTTCATCTCTATAGGCTTTCAGCCTAACATGTTTGGTCTGGAAGGACTTGTTTACTTGTTGAATTATTAGGTCTGCATATCCAAATACCTGTAGTCTATGAATATTCATTTCTTTGGCTGCATTTAATCCTAGGAGCAACGCCTCATACTCTGCAATGTTGTTAGCTTCTTTAAAATCAAGCTTAAAAGACAAATGAGTGGTTTCCTTCAATGGGGAAATGATGACTATGCTTGCTCCAGTTGATTCTCTTGTACATGCCCCATCAAAAAACATTGTCCAAAAATCATTCTCACCTATTTCTGTTGGTTGCACAATGGGCTTCTTAAGTAATAATGATTCTGAAAGAGTGTCATCGATTTGAAGTATACATGATCCCATACCTATGTCCACTGAATAAATTGGGTGATTGACTGGATTCTGATCATCACTTATTATGTATGCAAGATGAGATTCTCTGTACAATCTTGTGTTTTCTCCACCAAACACTAGTATGGTGGCGTATGATAGGTCCATTTGAAAATTTCCACCAAGTCTTTTCATGAAAGATCTAGACAAGAGACATCCGAATTTGGGAGGGATGTTTTCCACAACCACATCCATCACCATGGTTTTCATTGATGTTGAGGTCAAAGTCACTGCCAAATCTTTAATAATCCCAAATAATTTAACTCTCTTAGAGTCAAAAGAGAAATGATCATGATAAATATTAGTGATTTCTAGACCAAGCTCTTCCATCACATCCTTTGGCATCAGATTATGAGATGCACCTGAATCTAAGAGACAATTATGCAAGATTTTGTCATGAATGTTCAAGGAAATGTAAAATGGTGTAAATATCTCATCCCTATCTTCAATCATAGGACCTAGGGCAATAGTATGATGATTATCTTGAATGTTGAGGATATCAACAGAGTCAGAAGTGCAACTAGGATCAAGGGTGCTCAAAATGTTTTTCTTAAATGAATCATTTTTCATCAGCTCAACTAGAGGGATTGGAATTTTAATTTTTTGGATTTCTGCTTCAAGATTAAAAGATAATGAGGTCTTGTTAGATGTTTTTACCTCATGGGATGGTGATTTTAATGAAATATGTGGTTCCTTTAAGTTCTGTTGATCTTGATTATGTTGCTTGGCAGGTACATGATCTTTCTTTTGAAGAGGAGGTGTAGTACTCTATTTTGCAGCAGCTGCCTTAGATATGAGATTGTATCTATTTTTCTCATATTCCTGAAATACACCATTGTCATCAAAAAGTTCATTAATTTGTTCATTTGTAAGGGCCTCCTCATAATCATTTTGAGTCAAAAATGATTTTTCCAGCTCTACTTTGAAAAAATGAATATGGTCATCTTGATCTTGTGGACATTCATCTTCATCATATTCTTCCATCACAACATGCTGAAGAGGAGCCTTTTATCTTTTGATCCTCAGTAGGATTTCTTTCTCTCTGCAAAATCTGCACTTGCTGATTATTTCTCCTAAAGTTGTTTGGATTCTGGTTGGAATTTCTGTTTGTATAATCATAAGTAACCCTTCCCTTGATAGGTTGTGTGTTCTCAATTTTAAGTTTAGATATCTAAGAAGTTAAAGACTCTAACATTTTAGCCATCTTGTCTAGTTTTGGATTAGTATGGGATGAAGAAGAAGCTTCATCTCTAGGCTTCCTTCTATCAGTGTTTCCCTTCAACTTATGAGCAGCCAATATATTCAATTTCACTTCAAGGGAAGAATCTTGAATCAAAGATAGTGTAGGTGGCCTTATTTCTCTCAACAATAGACATAAATATGAATCAAAATAATTTTCAGATGTCATTTTGACATAGGTATCTGAGGGATTTATCTCAACTGGAATTTTAATGTACATCTTGTTGAATCTTTTAGTGAAATCAGAGATTGATTCACCATTTTTTTCCTGAGATTTCCAAATTTAGTAATACAGTATAAGAAATATCTTCTATCACCCCAGTGCTTCAAAAAGATACCATCCAATTGATCTATGCCCGCTATTGAACCAACATGAAGATATTTGAACCACTTCCTAGCATGGCCATCTAATCTTTGGACAAAAACTTGATTCCAAACATCTTCTTCCTCAATGTTAAGGTTTTTTGCATAACTGTAACAGGCCTCTATATGTTCTTCAACAGTCACATCACCTTCACCTATGAATTTGGGCATATACTTCTGATAGTCTCCTATAGGCATGGCTGATACTGGATTTGGGAATATCAATGGTGCATACCTAGTAGCAAGGATTTGTTGCATCTTGGTCAAAGGAGGAGGTGCATCCATGATGATTATTGGTGAAAGAGGTGATAGACTTTTCTCCGATTCCTCAGCACTGGGGGGATTTAATTTAAAAGGGGAAGAACTCTCTGATGGGAAAGAAGTTTTGTGTGAGGCTATATAGAATTTTGTAAGTTGTTCAACCAAGTTTTCTTCACCCTTAGCAGACAGTTCTTGAAGAATATGCTCTACAACAAGGAGGCTAGTGTGAATGTGTATATGGTCTTCATCGAGGCTAGTGTGAATGTGTATATGGTCTTCATCCCACTATGAGTGAAAAGACTCAAGGGATGATCAGTTGTGATTTATTTATAAAGTTTTAGATGATTCTTCAACCAAATTTGAGCCTATCACTTCTTTGTACGACATTTTCCTGCTGATAAGAAATAATTGATTCTTCTACAATGGTTACAGTTGCTTTTTCACTGACAATCTTAGAGGAAGAAGATCCAGTGTTTTCTGCTATGGATTTATTAGAATGAGAAAGAGGATTACTTTGGGTACCTAATTTTGAAGTCTAACCTTGAAATGATCTTCCTCTTCTGAGAATTAGTTCTGGGTTGGGCACTGGTGTGACAGGTGATTCTTGTGGATTCTTCCTAGTACTAATCTTCTTTGGAGCCAAGATGAACTTGTGTAGTCGCCATATAGATTATTAAAACCAATGTAATGTATAATATTTGTCTATCATCAAATATCAGCTCTGTTTCATGTCCCAGGAAAGCTGAGCTTTAGTCTCCTCTCCCCGACAATGGCGCCAATTTGTTATCACTCCAAGAAACTCTTTGTGGTTGTAAGTCAAATATGCTTGGTAACTTAAAGTAAACTTGTTTTTGTAAGTTGTATGTGTGGATCAATGGGATAACTCAATTACAGTTATGGTATTCAGACAGTCAAAATGAGAATCAAATGAACCAGTGTTCTCAAGGATCAATAATCAGATGATAGGTTTTAAGCGGGTGAGAAAACAATGATTATAAACCAAATACAAATGTAGGGTTTAATAAACAATGATAAGAAACTATTAATCAAGTTATGAGCTAACCAATGAGATGACAGTCATTCTGCAGCTGAAACAACTTGAATAAGAGTACAAAAGGAAAGATGAGAATCTAACATCAATAGAGAGAGAAAATTGTGATTTGTATTATCATATGAAAGGTCTGTTTACAATATAGTATTTCCTGCTATCCAAGATCGAACCTTTACTTTATCAAAATGATAATTATTTATAACCTTTACAATAGATCTTAGATCCCTGGAAAATGGATCTGGATTTCTAAATATAGAAAACCGAAAACAAAACTAAATACAATAAGATAATTGAGAACTAGTTCCTATGAATTGAATTGTCTTCAAAGTTTGTCTTCAACATCTGGTCTTCATCATTGCTATGTCTCTGGTGTGTCATGGAGGAAAGGACACATGTTTTCTGTAGTTGGAAAACTTTCAACAGCTGTGAAGAAATCTTTAGTTGACCAACTAAGAATTCACCTCCAAAATCTCCACGAATCTTTGAAACTGAATATTTTATGATTTTGTGATTAATCTTTTGATGCTCTCTTATCCATTAAATCACCCAAAAATCGCTCTGTTCGAGCTCAAATCTTCAAAATTATTATTCTTTGGTTTCACCAGCTATTTCGCCTTAGGATTTTCTAATTAGCTGATGAAAGCTCTGCTTTTCAACAGCTAATTGGTTATAATTGTGCCTTTTGTGCTGGTGAAAGCTTTGTTTTCATCAAAAAGGAAAACCTTTATTATTCAAAACTGTTGTTCCATCAAAAATCATTATTTATTTGATTGATCTCCCTGCAAATTTACAGCAACCTATGCCAACAACTATAAATATGGATGTGTGGTAATTTTTTCCTTCAACTTTTTTATTTTCCTCTTCAGCTGCTTAGTTAACCACCATAAGCTATTATAATCCTTTGTAATCTTTTTCTTCTTCTTCTTATCCTTTATACTTTCACATGCCATCTTCTCAAAATATGCATTGGTCTTTGCAAAATTATCTGACAAAGATTTATATCTTGCCTTTATCACACTTTCTAGAATCTCCTGCTGTGCTATTATCTCCTTCAGCTCCTTAATGTTCTGTGATTTCTTTGATTTCTTATTTATTGAGGTTTCACCTTCATCTTTAGGAGTAAAAACTTCAAAATCCTGTGCAGGTTCCATGGAGTGCTGTGGAATTTTGATGGCTGGACTTTCATCTTCCTTTTCTAGTTCTGTGTCTGAATCTGTGTATGGAATATTTAGAGCATTTGTCCTTTTTACTGTGGATTTCTCTAAGTTTGTTTCAAAATCTAGTTTCTTTTTATCTTTCTGGGGCTTTATGATAGAATTTTTGTCTTCTGGTGGCTTTGGGAGAGCTCTCCTTCTCCTTGATCTACTTTGAGGAGTTGACTGCTTCTTGCCTGCTTTCTTATTTTCATTTTTAGGTTGAGTTTGGGTCTCAAAACCTTCCCAGAAGAGAAAGTGCTTCCAAGTTCTTTCTCTCTATCTCAGTTCTTCCAAGATGATCATTTTAATCAGGCCATAATGACAAATGGAATTTTTTATGCTGAATGGTTCGGCTCTGATCTTATTACACAACTTGGTTAGGATTCTATGAATAAAGAAAGCCAAATTTAGAAGGACCTTCCCTGTGAAGTGATCTAGGAGTCTAAAATGATATAACATTAACTTGTCATACCTTCCCTTTGAGGTTAAGTATAACTAAATGCCTTTGAACAGATCTTTCCATTCATATTCAATGTAAGAAATAGGGATAATTTTCTTCCAGTTTATACTTTGGAACTCTATCTTGAGGTATGATCTAAAATCCAAATTCTTGCTCACTGTTGTTTTAAACCAATTTTGGCCTATTCTGGGTAAGGAAGATGCTGAAGCGATGGCAACTTCATCAACTATCAGTTCCAGAGAGCCCATTGTAGCTTTGCTTCCATCATATGAATTTGCAAAAATCTCTGCTATCGCCTAGTGATAGCCTTCCTGCAACCTTTCCACATATTTCATACAACCTGCATCTGAGAATTTCTTTTGCACCTCTGGATAAGACTGCAAAAAAGATAAATTGTCTAATTCTTTCCTCAAAAGTTGTCCTCCTTTCTTCCTTTCCATATGCAACTTAATCACCAGCTGATTTGTACATGGTTGAAACAGTAAACTTCTTAATAAGGAAAAGGTTGGCGCTGGTGTAAATGACCTTGTGTTATCAATGAAATATGGAACCCCATAATAGAATTTTTTGAACCCCGTGAGTTTGAAATAGGAAATGGTGATTTGAGTTGATGTCATTAGATAACTGGTACTTTATCCTCTGGTTTAAATGATGATTAAGAGTGTTTCATGTCTTCAAACCCTTCTCTGTCTGCCCCACAAAATTCGTGAGCGCAATCTATCATGATGTCCTGCTAGAATGTGATGAAAATGTGTCACCACTCATTTGCGTCCATTAACTCTCCATGATGATTGTATGACGTGTGTACGGAGTATCCTTTTTGGGTTATGGAGTCGTTGGAGAAAATCCCGTGTTAACACTTTCACTAACTCGCTTGTTGCTGAGAGTACACTTTAGCCATTGAAACTTGAGGCTTTCACCAGCTAACTTCAACTTCAAAATAGATGTTAGTTGTTGAAAAGATTTTTCTTGATTATTTGAAAATACCTTTTGATGATCGATTTATTTCTAGGATAACATCTTAAATCCTATACTTTGACACTTCTAAATTCTAAAAATTTATATAGAACCCTAATTTATGACCATGCTATCACCTACAAAAAGGAACAAATTGGTTGATTCATTTTGGGAGATAACACTAACTATCACTGAAAAAATTTACACTAAATTATTGAGTGAAAACATATGCAGTAGAAACAAAAAGATTAGAGATGAATACACAATACACAAGAGACCCAATATTTGTGTTTTTTATTTTATCCAATTCTCCAAATCTGAGGACCAAAACCATTCCTCTCAAAGTCACCAAAAATGAAGACATAACTAGTCTTCTCAACATCACCAAATATGAGTACAACCTTGTCCTCAAATATAAAAACAATAAAACCAAACCTAAACAATATCTAGAAATCTCCTATGCCTAATAATATGATGTATATCACGTATATGACCTACTAACATCACCTATTAGCCTGTACAGATTTGTACCTACCTAGAAAAATAGATACACGATTCACCAACTGGAAACCTGCAGACATATGTTTTTTCCTCCATTGGAAATCATGTATACCATATATGCCATTTTTCCTTTTGAAATCCCTATGTATACGTACTTAGTCCTCCTACAAACTGCACATGACATGAAAAAATCACTCCACACATGTGACCTTATTTGCCTCTCTCTTTAGGGCCAAATTAACCACCTTGCAAACTTTCCCTTGCTGAGATCACTAATCCTCCTAGGCACAAGTGCAGGCTCACTTATTCCATCTCTATTATTCCACCATGATTACATAATGTCACAATGACATATCTTCTTTATATAAGAGTCCAATGAGTCAGTTTTGGATCCCTTCCTAAACTCAACAATTAATTATAATATGGTAATCTTGTTTGTGGGTGTGGCATCCCCACACAAACCCGCAAAACCCATCAACTTTCCCATGAGGTGCTAGCCTCATTTATAGTCCAATTTCACTGAAACTAAAGTAAAAACTAGTGCCAAAGAAAATTCCCACATGCATGGAACCTTGGCTTCTAGTGGGAATACATCTTGAAGATACAAAAATAAACACTCCCTCTTAGCGAGGGAGGTGTCCCATCCTCCAACATATGGATGCACCACTGTCACACATAATAGATATATATATGGATCTATCACTTTAATTGTACACTAGTAATACAAACTATCTACTCCCTCTATCACTGTGGAAAATGGGTCCTTGAATACTATCACAATAAGTTTCGTTGTCAATTTTGTTTGACTGGCCACATCCTTGGTCACTGGAACACATGCAATTGTACAGTCTTTCTAACTAGTTGTATCCTTTGTCACTAGAACGCATCTAGTTGTCTAGTCTTTCTGAATGACTGCATCCATGGTCACTAAAACACATCCATATATCCATTCTGTTTGACTTACTATGTCCACAGTCATTAGAGCACATCCTGTTTTTAGTTTTTCTTACTG
The DNA here is from genome assembly GCA_010110895.2 of Picea sitchensis. Classification (NCBI taxonomy): domain Eukaryota; kingdom Viridiplantae; phylum Streptophyta; class Pinopsida; order Pinales; family Pinaceae; genus Picea; species Picea sitchensis. The sequence goes on from SNQJ01S0051722.1 coordinate 32,147, forward strand.
GCCACATCCTTGGTCACTGACAAAAAATATATTTGACTGGTTTAATCCTCAGTCACTGAAGAAAATCACGTTGTTTAATCTACCTCACTAGATGTTCCCTCTATGAATGAAGAAAATACTACTCCCCACTCCTCTTGACTGGCTATATCCTCTGTCACTATAGAAAATCCTATTTAGACAAGTGTATCATCCATGGAGCTGTCACATGCCCTAGAAGCATCCTGCCTTTGAATCTCTTGTTTGTCCTCCTCAACCCATGGAACCCATTTATTAGTCCTGGAAGATGTATCTCTCTTAACTGAACCTAGGGGGGAAATATTTCTAGATGACTATATCTCCCCTTGAGCCAAATGACTCTTCTTGAGATCAACCTCACTCTGATATCACATGCTACTCTTGAAAGTTGACTCCCTGTGAGTCTACACATCCCCTAGGGCCATCTTCTCCCTGTTCATTATCCTATGCACAGTCCCAGGAGGCTTATCCTCCCTCTTGGATCCTGAGGGTTGAATCCCTTTGAATTGTGGCTCCTTCTGAGCCTGTACTACTGGTGAGGTCACCTGCCTCACCACTCATGGAGCCACCTTCTCCTCCTCATCTGTCTATTCTATCTTTCTGGTCACAACACTCATAGGATATCCCCTAATCCTATATAGTTTTCCCTCCCTAACTCCAAGAACCACTTATGATATGAATACATATGGTTTGGGCACAAGAAATGAATTCCCATATCGAAACAATACATGATATCCCTTTTTCTCAATATTTGAGACTGAGAGGATACTCCTCCCTATTTTTGGAACTAACAACACATTCGACACCCTCAATATATATCCTAAATTCAATTGAAATGATACAGTACCATATCCTTCTATTGAATTCTTGGATCCTCTTCCAAGGTCCACACATAAGTTTGATCTAGTCTCTGTGAGAGTGTAAAAAAAATCTCTAGTACTTGTCATATTGAAATATGCTCTTCTATCCACCAACCATATATTATTGTTGGAGACAATACCTGAAAGTGTGGAGATCAACAAGATTTCTCTCTTGAACCTCTCTTCAACCACATCAACCTCTGTTGTTGATTCATGTTTTCTTTGTCCTCTTCCCCTCTAGTGTGGACACTATAAAGCATAGTGCCGAAAAACATGACACTCAAAACATATGATATTATTGGGATCCTTCTTCCATATTGGATCTATATATGCTTCCCTCTTAGGAGAATCCCTTCTCCCAAACACACCTCATTTATATGGAGAACCCATTCTTCCATTCCTATTATGGTTTGTAAGGGCCTACTTCTCATTACTAATACTCTTTACCACACCATCCATATAATCTATGGATACTAATTGAGTCTCCTCCAGGATAAAATATGTCCATAGTCTGTCAAAGTCTGGAAGCTTGTCTCATGCAAAAATCCATTGCAAAAATGGTTTCCAATACTTGGGAAGACCTCTCAATGCCACATTCACCAAATCAATATCCATCATTGTATCACCAATAACTTTGAGTTGATCTCATATCTGAGTAATATTCATAAGATAAATGACAATTATGTATTCATTGGTCATCTTGACAATCTCAAGTTAATGATTCAAGTGTAGCATCCTACCAATATTCTTGTTTTTTTCAAGACCCACTAAATAATCATACATATCCTTGGAATTTGCTTTCTCGACAATGTGAGGAATCTAGTGGTCCTTTAGAGACTCTAGAAATACCCACTTGACCTTTGCTTCCTTCTTCTTGTGAGTTTTTGACTCTCGTGGATTGGGAGGAGTTACAACCACATCCTCAACATACTCCTTGAGGTTTTTCTCTTCCAACAAAATTAAAAACCTTTCCTTCCAAGCTTGGAAGTTGGTTGCCCCTTCCAACCTATCCTCAAGTTTCAATGTATTCACTATCTTGACCTGCCTGGAACAAGACCAAGAACAAGAAAATGTATAACACTCTTCCAGTGTTGTAGACAACGAAGTGTCTCAAGATGATCCCCTTCTCTTCAAATCCCAATATCTGATACCATTTCAATTTTCACATGCAACTCTATGTGACTAATTTTAGATCTGAAAATTTCTTCCTAGTGATCTAGCTATAACTGCTCAACTTTACACTGAAATTATTGACTGGAAACATATGCACCAAGAACAACAAGATCATAGATGGATCATCAATATGAAAGAGACCCAATATTTCTATTTTTTAACTTTATCCAATTCTCCAAATATGACAACCAAAACCAGTTCTCCCAAAGTCACCAAAATTGAGGAGAGAACTAGCCCTCTCAAAATCACCAAATCTGAGGACAACCTTGTCCTCTAATATACAAACAAGAAAACAAAACCTCAATAATATATGGAAATATCGTCTACCTAAGAATCTATTATAGATCACCTGTACAACCTGTTGACGTCACATGTTAACCTATACTTATCTATACCTGCCCATAAAAATGGATATGTGATTTACCAACTGGCAACCCACATACATATGTTGTTTACTCCACTGCAAATCCAATATACCCTATACACAATTTGTCCTTCTGCAATCCATGTATATACCTATTTCTTCCTCCAAAAATCATGTATGGCATGAAAAATTCACTCCACATGTGTGACCTTCTTCACCTCTCTCTTCAGGGTTAGATTCTCCACATTGCATACTTTCCCTTGCTGAGATCACTGATCCTCCTAGGAACAAGTGTAGACTCACATATGATAACTCCATTCTTTCACCATGATGATATAATGTCATACTGAAATATATCCTTTCTATAAGAGTCCAATGAGTGAGTTTAGGAACCCTTCCTAAACTCAAGAATTAGTTATAATATTTTCATCCTCTTTGTGGGTGTGGCACACCCAYACAAACCSAGAAATCCCATCAACTTGCCCATGAGTCCCTAGTCTCATTTCTAGGTCGATTTCACTAAAATGAAATTCAAAACTAATGCCAATGAAAATTCCCACATTCCTAGAACCTTGGCCTCTAGTGGGAATACCAATTGAAGCTACAAAAATCAATCGTATTCGATTCATTGTTGAACTATATTACTTTATTTTTTATTAAAAAAAAAAAAAAATCATATATAAATTTCAACATAGGAAAAAATAAATAATTTTTTTATATGATTTATTAATATGATTTATCTTTGGAGAAAAGATTTGAAGTCTCATTTCTGAGCTCTTACATGATCTTGACAAGTGAACTATATTTTAGTATCTAGTTGGTAGGAAATATCCATCCTTCTACACAACGATGAATGTTATGGTGGATGGTATATAGGCCATCATATCTTAAAGAAATTTAGATCTGATGTCCTATATACCACATACCACATCATTCAATGATGCATAACACGGTGGATATTGCTAGAAATTAATATCCAAGGGCCTATACACCACCCACCCAAGCATCCAATGCTACTATCCAGGGTGGATATTTCTTATTGTATCTAGTTCATCTTCGTTGGTAGTTGGGTGATTCAATGCCCAAGTGTTTCATATCAACGACATATCACATTAAACTGTTTATGCACTAGATCACATGCAAATTCATTTGCAATATTATTATATTCCCAATTTCTTATTACTTTGTTGGAGTTGTTGTCATTGATGTCATATTTTGGCATTACAATACACACAAGATTTCTAAGATTAACTTATATATATATTTACAATTATACTAAAAAGGGGTGCAAGTCAAAAAGTAAAAAGTGAAATGAGGGCTTCAAACCCATGGTTTGGGGTATTTTTCACATGGTATTGGGATTCAATTATTTAATTAAGGGACTTGAAGTTTCTTGAAAAAGTATAAAAGGAGAAAACATTGAGAAACACTGTGTGTGAGAAAAATGGATTAGAAAAGATTGAATTGCGAAATCAATTTCAAGTCATCTTGGAATTTTCGTGATAACATGGTTTCTAGGACATTTCAAACCTTCAAATTTGGATGAGACATAGGAGAGAACGTGGTGTACATGTGGTACAAATTTCATATGTTGGTTTGATATAATTTCGTAGATATTCCCTTGGAAGGTAGGGTTCCAGAATGCTCCTGAAATCAGTTTCAAACAGGTCATCTTGGAACTTTAACTATATCTTTTTGGGGGGGATGTTTCAGACTTTGAAGGATTACATAGGTAGAGGATAAATATTGGTGTGCATGTTTTACAAATTTCAGATGTCGTTTTTCTATACTTTTAGATATATGCCCCATGGAAGTTAGGGTTCCATAATTCTCCTGAAATGAGATCCAAACCGATCAACGTGGAACATTTCATATAAATTATGCTATGTGATGTTTAAAACATTGAAAATTTGCAGAGACATAGGAGAGAACTTGGTGTACATTTGGTATTAATTTTAGAATCTAGTTCACTATACTTTTAGATATATTCTCTATGAAAGGTAGGGTTCCTGAATGCTCCTAAAATCAATTTCAAACATGTCATCTTGGAACTTCTGCTATAACTTATTTTATGTGTTGTTTTAGAACTTGAAATTTTTTAGAGACATAGGAAATATCTTGGTGTACATGTGTTACACATTTCATAATTTTATTCTCTATACTTTCAAAGATATTCCCTATGGAATTTAGAGTTCTATAATGCTCCTGAAATCAGTTTCAAATAGGTCATCATGGTTCTTTCACTATAAATTAATTTTTGGTATGTTTAAAACCTTGAAAGTTTGCATAGAAAAATGAGATATCTTGTTGCACATGTGGTATTAATTTTATATGTTGGTTTACTATATGTTCATATATATTCCCTGTAGAAGGTAGGGTTCTTGAATTCTCTTGAAATCAATTTAAAATAGGTGAGCTTGGCACTTTCTCTATAACTTATTTTTTGGATGTTTCAGACCTTGAAACTTTGCAAAGATAGAGTAGAGATCATGGTGAACATGTTGTACAAATTTCATATGTTGGTTTGCTATAATTTCATAGATATGACATGTAGAATGTAGGGTTACTAAATGATCTTGAAATCAATTTCAAACATGTCATCTTGGAATTTTCAGTACAACTTGTTTTCTGGGACTCTTAAGACAGTGAAAATTTCATAGACCAAAGGGGACATACAAAAGTAAATCAAGTAACAATTTCATAATGAAATTTGCAAAATTGGGTAAATGGAATGATGTACAGTTTAATTCTTGGGAAGTGGCCCAAAACACAAATCTTTGAGAAAGTTACCATTTGGAAATTCAAATTTTGGTCATACCTGGTAAAGGTAGAAGTAGTGAGAAGAACTGGTGAAGGAAGAAGAAAAAATTAGACCATGTGAAGGAAGAAGTAGCAAGTAGAATCGATGAAGATCGGTACAACTCACATAAATAAATTTATGTCTTTTGCTAAGTTGGTGCTTAGCGGTGAGGATTGGTGTCTGTGAATATTTATAAGAGTAGGTTGGCATTGCTCAAGCAAAGAGATTGGTGTCTCTTGATTAGTTGGTGCTTAGATGTGGGGATTTGTGTCTCTAGTCTATGAATATATGTAAGATTATGTTGGTTCCTACAAAAAATTGTACCAATGGGGATTGATGTCTCGAGTAGATTGGTTCCTACAAATAATTATACATAGAAGTTTGTTGGATAGTTGGTTATCATTGATGTTGTTGGATAGTTAGTTGTCATTGATGTCAACATAAGTGGTTTTCATTGATGTCAACATATGTGATGGGTATAGTTTAAGAAGTCTCCAAAGTAGTCCCCTTATGGCATAGCTTTAATCATGGCCCTCACAAGAAGATGCTTTGAGTAAGTCTATAAGAATTGAAGAGGTGTATCATGAGGCTCGAAGTGGATTAAGGAAAATGAGGTTGAAGAATACTCCAAGTGTATACAAAACCATCATAGATGTATAGTCCTCGGCATGTCATTTTTAATTGTAGGTGGTATTCCACGTGGTTCCTCACGGTTGAGGAGTTATGCCCTCATGAGTAGAAATCCATGAAGAATGGTTAAGAAGACCCTAAAAGGTTATAACAAGATGCCTCAAGTAATTAATTAAAGGGTAAAATATTTATAATAAGAAAGCACAGGCCAACCCTAAAGTTAAGGAAAGAAGTCACGTGGACAAGTATAAATAAACTTCAAGAAGCATCTCATTATTACATACACAAGTTCAATGGTTATCTATCTTTCAAGTGATCTTTTGGTAAATCTTTATGTAGCATATTTGAGGTAGTGAAGTGTAAGGTAGTGAAGGGAAGTGAAGAGAAACATTTGCAAACTAAGTTTTTGAGGGTATCTCTGGGTTGTAGTGAAGCAAGGTGTGGACATCTGTGGATTGTAGTCGAGCAAGGAGCAGACATCCATGGGTCATAGTAGAGAAGTTCATGGATTTGAGAAAAGGTTTTGAAAAGGTATGCTTGGTCTAGGTTGTAGCAAGGCATGATGAAACAACAAGGGTTTTACATGGTTTGAGATGGTATGCATCAAGTTTCATCATGAGTAAAGGTATGTCTTTATGTATTTGAATGCATGAATGGTTTGGCACATGCTTAAGGTATGTCTTGGAGGCCTCTTGGTAAATGGTTGCATATGGTTAAGGTTCATGTCTTGATGATATTAATATATGCTTGAGACATATCCTTGGTTTTCACAATAAAAATCGCAACGATGAATTCCTCCCGCAAAGGATTGTTAAACGCTATTATTTATGATAATAATATTTAACTAGTAGGTGGGACCCCCTTGTATAATAGACACGAAAAGATAGACATGTTATGATTATATATTGTTGTTTTTATGATATTTCCTACACAGTCATATACTTTTGATGATGCAGTCTTGGTTTCATTTGATATGATAAATGGGTGGTTGATGCATTGTTGCTAAATGTTGTTGATATTTACTTGCGATACAGGGTATTTCTATGTCTATGAGAATCATATTGTTTACATGTGTTATGCTATGCTATGTTATAGCATTGTTTACTAATCCATATATGATTTTTTCAAAGGATAATAAAATGGGAGCTTGATAAAAACAAAAAGAAAGGAACAATGGATAAGTCATAAGGCTATGGTAAAAGATTACATAGAAATTTGAAATGAATATATAAGTTGATACAAGTGGTGGACCTAGCTGTTATACTATGCGATTTTGTTTAAAATATTATATAGAGGTGCATATGGTAACATTAATACATGATTATTTTTTAAGTTATGACATAAATTTAACGTATAAGTTATATGTCTCGGGTGGTTCACTATGCAATTGATATGGTATCGAATTTATACAAAGGATATGGCATTGAATTTTGGGATTGGATATGGTTTAATTTTAATGGT
>SNQJ01S0051723.1:7187-19424 GCA_010110895.2 Picea sitchensis
AAAGAAAAAGAAAAAAAGAGTTGCAAATAATTTCCAAGCTTGTGGCCCAGAATCCTTGATAGAAAAAAAAGTGCATGTAAAGAAGTATAAGTCAAACATATATTCTATACTTAGAAATAAGTGAAGTTAATTACCACGTACATGGTAAAACAATATAATTAAAAATGAAAGTTTCCAAGTATCTTTAAAAGTGCATGTAAAAAGATATCAAGTCAAATAAAGATTAAGAAAAGGTAATTAAAAAGGAAAGTTTTCAAGTGTTTTAAAGTGCACGTGAAGAAGTATCAAGCCATAAATAAGTTGACAATGTAAATGAAGACTATACAACATATCACCACTGCGGATGAATTTTTGCATGAGGATAAGGCAAGTTTGAGACATTGTGAGAAGTCCCCAGGTTAATACAAGTATATAAGAAGTCACATAAAAATCTCACCAGGTTAATACAAGTATATAAATATAATAAGTCACATAAAAGTGAAAAAGGTAAAATATTAAAGTTTATAAGAAACTTTTTGTTAAAATAAATAAAGGGTGAAAGTATTTACATTGTTAAAATATTCTTAAGAAGGTCAAATATTATTATCAAAAATATATTCCAATGTTCAATTAAAGGGTTATAAAATCAATCCCTTAGTTTCAATCAAGAGAAAAGTGGAAAGTCTAAGTGAAGAAAAAAACATAGTGAGAAGGCTAAAAACTAAGGTCAATCATTTATTTTTTATCCAAGTCTAATTTTGGTGAAAAATAATATATAAAGAATTTTAAAGTGTGTCAAGTTCAACTTAAATTTCAAACTTGAAGGCATTATTTAAGTCCTATAGGGTGGTATCAATTTGCAGTTGTGCAAACTATTTTCAAAAAAATGGATTTTAATAAAGAGAAGGAAGGGAGGCTCTCTAATATAGGTACTTCAATATGGAAGTCTGAATTATTAAAACTCAAGGGGACTATTCTAAGAAAGGATGTTATCATTGCTATTTATCCACACACAAGAAAAATGATATTGATGTAAACTTGACAAATCAATTGTTAATTCCAGAGTCTAGTATATTCGTAAAGGAAAACATTTTTTGCAAGGAACAATTTGAATTTTAGGACTTAATATTATTGATTGATCATTATAAATTCATATCCCAATTCAATGTCGTAAAGTTTATTAGTTTTAATATTGTTGACATATTTTTAGGTTGTAATTGGATGGAAACATTGGGGATCTTTGCTCTAAATGTAAAAAATAAAATTTTGACAATCTCCTATGAGAGAAAGAGGGCAACATTACAAGATTTCATAGATGAGTCATGCACAAAATTTATGTCATTATAATGTATAGACCATATACAAAATTCTAAAATCCAACATGATGAGGAATCACAACAACAAGGTTATGATGATTTAAAAGGGAAAATTAGAGATTTGAGCAAATCCTTTATCAACAAAGATGAAGAAATTGTGCACACTTGAAGGGAATTGGAGAAGCAAGTTGCATAAATTCACAAATTTCAACAACAAATAAAAGCGATGCAATAATAAAATAACAATATAAAAAGCACTCACAAAAGAGAGATTGAAAATATGAGTAAAAACTATCATCCAAAAATGATGAAATTTCTCATTTGAGAAATCATAATAAAACTCTACTTGTAGAAATGAACAAGTTGAAGAGTGAAAGGAAGGTGCAACAAAAGGAACAAACCATGGATAAGGGTGCTAACAATGACACAATCTATGTGGAAAAACATAATGTTGATATTAATGAAGTTATATCACTGGAAGAGTTTCCAAAAGTTGAAATTGTAGATAAAAGAACCTCATCAGAAGGGATGTGTTGAGGGGTCTGAGGTCCCTTTAACTCAATAGCAAGAACCAAATCTGCTTAAGAGGTCCAATTAGAATCGTAAGCGTTTGATGAGTGGTAAGGTTCTCCAGATTCAGGATCTGGCTGGAATTATCGATGGGCTTTAATCGTGATTGACATATATGTCTTTTCCGTGACACATTTCCTCAAGCTGGGCAGTTCTCTTTTTGGTTCACTTTTATAAATATTTATATCAAAGAAAGATAAAGCTAAATCTAAATGGCATGGGGAAGTTAACTATGTGTTGGGAGAAGGCTAGGTGTTTTTAGGATAACCTCTATAACTTAGCATGCAGACGAAGAAGATCTAAACTACTTCAAACCAACATTAATACCATTTGATTAGTGGACATTCAACATTGTCTGAGATAACAATTACAAAAAAGAAAACATACATGTGACAAAAAGCTAATGTGAGAAAAGTAATTTTCAATGCTCTATTTTTTTTTTTTTTGTTAATTTGTGCGAGACCTATTGGCTACGCGATTAACATGTGGCTTGAGAAACCGCGACTCAGGGGCATCTAAGTCGTCAAAATCACCCGGGGATCGCACCCGGCCTGAGNAGGACATGGGAGTGGGCTTTGATCCACTTATGTGTGCACAGGTCACGATACCATTTATTATAGTATCGCTGGGTGCAACCACACGTTCGACCACTACCTCAAGGTGTCCCCATGGCTCCAGGTAAAGCCCTCACGAGAATTGAACCTTGCCCAATGGTGAAAAACTCATCGCTTTCCACCATTGGATCCAACCCCTTTGGGCCAATTTTCAATGCTCTATTATTAGTCACATGTTAAAACAATTGATTTATGTTCGTCAATTAGAATAAAAGAACTGTATTAAAACATTATCAGATAACTTTAAATAACAAATACAACAACTCTTACTCAATACAACAACAAATATTGAACCTGAAGACAGAGATAATCCCCCCTCGATCCAATCACATTCACACCTTAGATGATAGAAGTGTCTTTGGTTCTAAACAAAACTTCTTAATTAAAATAACTTGCACATAAACAATTTTCTTACAAAATTTCAGAATTTTTTTTTCTCTCCAATACCATCAACCCCTTGTCCCAAGTCGATGCCCTTATTTATAACAAAAAATAACTAAACTAAAAATAACTACTAGAGTTGTGTTAAATTAAGAAAATGCCACGTGGAGGATTTATCTATCTGTTTTCTTTTGCTCGTCTAGTGGTTTCACTGAAGTGGATGGTTCTTCTCATACTCTGACCACTTGATGAAGAGATCTTCACATGTATTTGCATATGGAAATCTACGTTGATCCACAGGGGAGTAGAAGACCTCATTTATCTCTATTGCTCGTTCCTTATACCTGATTAGATTGACACTTAAGCATTGTAGGATTGTGAGAGATTTGATCGGGTGTTCCATGGACTTCTTCACTTGACTTGGGGTCATGCTTGAAATCTGTGAGATCTCTGCTTCCCATGTTGAGTCTTGCTATGTATGTCGCTTGACTATGTCATGCAAATCGGTGAAATCCTCTGGTGGACCAAACTCCGGTAGGTCAATGTTTTTCATCTCTCAATTGATTTTCTCCCAACTTTTCTCACACTCTCCCCATCTTTCCTATATCTTCTGTTGAGGTTCCTGGACCATAGTTACCCAGTATTCAACTACTTTCTTGATTCATGAGATGTTGTTATCCATCAGTACTCGGATGCCATGCTCTTCTGTGTCTCAACCTTTCTGCACTTTGTTGATGTAGTCAATCCACTTCAAGGCCCGATGTGACTTCTCATACCATCTATACACATCTTTACAGGTTTCCAGCCCCATGAGGGTATCTTCTTGAAATTCGTCTATGCAAGCGGTGAAGAGATTCCTTTCGCTTGTGAATTGCGCATACATTTCTCGGAACTCACTCATCAAGAGTACTACTTCCTATGTTGAATTATGGTAATACTCCACTTGATGGCACTGATGGTCCAACTCTTTCTTCATGGAGGCTACCTCTCTTTCATCGCTTCTTTCCCTATCTAAAGTAGCATTAGTTATATCCATACCTGCTCCTATCAACTCAGTCATCTTAGCATTTTCTATGTCAAACAACATCTCCTCTATGGTGACGAGAAGTGTGCTATCGAGCGTGATCCTCCTTTTCTTGTTTGTTCTTCTCATCACAACTTTCCTTTTTCTATAATAAGCGATTTCTTGTATATAGACGATTTCGTCTACTGGCTCAAGAATATGTTGATCTCCCCAAGTCAAAGTGTTTCCTAGGCTTCCTACTGTGTATAAATGTTCTATGACTAGTTCTTGTAATTCCTTAGCACGGGAGGTTTTTGTATGCTCTAGTGACTTGACCTCCTATTGATCCTCGTCAGCCGGTGGAGTCTTTGTCCTAGCTGGGGAGATAGGAGAAGAATCAATATTAGCTGGGGGATCAACTGTTGAGATGTCGATTTCTGGTTGTTGTGTTTCTTCTTCATGTTCACCAGCACCCAATTCATTCTTGGAGCTATCCTTCTGAAGCTGTGTTCCCAATTGGTCAAGAAATTCAGTGTCTAGAGTGCCTCTAGCCTCATGGTCTCCTTCCTGGGGATTTGGGATCAAAGTGTCGGAAGCTGGAGTAGATGTTTCCCCTAGTTCTTCCTCTTATGTGATTGGTACCGGGTTTATGCGCGAAACCTCTTAACTTTCCTCAACGTCATATATGGTGATTAAGTCTACGAGGACATTAGGCACACCCATCCCACTTGATGCTCTTTTTGTCCTCTGTTGAGCTGTAGTAGTCAATGATGATCCTGCCTGTAGTGACATAGGGTTGGGGTTTTTTTGATCAACGATTTCCTTTGGTGGAATTTCCTCTGAGCCATTTAGCTCTTCTCCGCGATTGCTTGTGTCAGTTGGGGTAATCCTCAAGGGTTCTATCAAAGGGTTAAGTGGAGGATTTTCTTCTAACCTTTGTATATCTCTTTGTTCTTCTTCCAGTAACAACATCCCCCTCCACCGTGCCTCTGTTGCTTCTACTGCTATGTTTTCTTCTCTTACCCTGAGGGATTCTTGAGTTTTTTTCTCTATTGTCTCAAATTTCTCATCCATAGACATCGCTTTGAATCTGGTCCCATTGGGTTTATCCCTTCTATGGAGCACTTCCTCCCAGTCCTGAGTTCCCTCTGTAAATATTTCATCTTCAAAACTATCATGAGCATACGAACAACACGAGGATACCTGCAACACATGATGAAGTACCAGGCCTTTTGGATCATGTTTGAGAAATCAAACAGTGGGGAATCAATACTCAAGATGGCTCAACCCTTCTTATTTCATGTGTGTAGTGTCTTTTACCATGTAAAACCCTATGTGAAAGCCATAGGGTATGAAATCTCTCTTCTTGTCCTTCACCAAAGTGGCATTATAGCCTTGAAGAATAGTCTGGTAACAAATTTATCCCACAATGAGTTGGTCTAGGACATGAATGGGGAGTAAGTGTGGTGTTCCAGTAGCCTCCAACACTCTGATATAAGTGTTGGTTTCCCCAAAATACCAGTGGCCTACTTTTGAAACCATCTTCTTGGTTGTCGCTGTAAGCCTTGGGCATTCTTTCCTAAATATAATGAAATGTACTTGGGCTATGAACTCATCGCATATCAGGGCATAAAATCTCTTGTACCTATTCTCCCACAAAATGATTAAGTAAACATACACGTGTAACTCAATAAGATGTCAACTTAGTTTCATGCCCGTGAAAACGTTCCTTGGGCAGATCACGTCTAATAGGTATGACGCCATGTGAAAAGCTAGCGTTTCTCCATCCTTCGATTTCTGGGACTGCAAGATGTTAGTGCTTAACTACTTGGAAATGATTTTTCCCCAGTTGAAGCTGCTCGCAGAGATCGCCACAGTATATGCCAGGGGCATTCATGCTTCTGAAAACTTGGAGCAATCTTTTTCTCCATACAATCGACAGATCAAATCCATTAGATAAATATATTGCTATCTAAGGTTTACTGTGTCGTACCATCCATTTCTCCTATTCCTGAATTTCTTGCCCTCTTTTCACCATTAGGCTATTAAACTGCTAGTGTCATGGAACTCATAAAATTTGACCACAAACTCTGTATTTAGTCTTTCCTCTGGGTATCTGAGTTTGTAGTATTTTTGGACCTCTATTGGAAGAAAAACACCAACACATTCGCCATTTTCATTAGTGATTATACACTTCATCGCATCTATGTGGTCAAATATCCATCCCAGGGTCTCGATGTAGGGAAAAACTGGGGTTCAGCAGGCCACCATATGTAGGCATGATCACCAGATGTTTATGAATACCTGGTCATCCAACATCTTGACGTCTGGGTCACTGTGTGGTATAAAATCCGGGTAATCTTCCTGGTTGATCATGTTAAATAGATCTCCCCATTGCAAGAGCACCACCTTAGATCCAGTGCTTGTCTATGTGTTGTTGAATGCTAGAGGCTGGGAAAACTCCTTTTTTGTATATGTGCGGATAACTGGTTCCAACTTTGAGGCAAAATCAAGCTCTCTTGCAGCGCCCAGCGTAGACCCCTCACCGACCTCTGCTTCCTTCCTTTTGGGAATTATTGGTGAGCGCTTGGTCGTTGGATTTCTTGGAGGCATTTTCCTGTAGAAACGAAAATAATGTTATAGCGAGCAAACAACCAACCTTGACAAGAGTCATTGACACCATCGCAAGTGCATAAATGATAAAAAAAAATGCTTACCTTCTTGCTTGCAAGGAATTAACCTGGTCTTACTAGTAATCAAAATAAAAAAGATGGCTGCAATCTCCTTGACGCTCTCTTTTGCTTCTTTGTCTGCTTCGGGTAATAAGCGATTTGCGAATGAAATGAGATGTTTGGGTATAGCCTTTTAAATTTAAATAGAACGTATACTTACCTTGTCGCATCAATTCTTCAATTCGGGAGTGCAAATGCGATATGTGCAATCTATTACAGAATCTTCATCATGCCTAGGATTAAATGCAACACAGACTGGTGGTGCAGGAGCGGGTTACTTTATAGTTCATCAAAAAATTCAAATTTCGACTGTTGGTTGGCGCGCGGGGTCGTGTTATAGGTTACGCAAAAAATTGACTTATCCATCAAATCATAAATTTTTGTCTCATTTCAGTCGAAGGTGTCCCATTGAATTACTAATCCGTTTTTGCATTCACTAGCATAATCGGTATCGAGAGATATGGTGCATTGCAGATCAACTGGGGTCGTCGGTATCAGCAGGTGAAAGTTTGAACTAAGACGAGGAGCTCGGTATTCTAGCAATCAACCGATAGTCAATGAGCGCATTGGTGTTGGTGGGTCGACTTTGTCATTGTTTTGTTGGTGTATCTAGGAAAAAGTTCTGACGCCGACCAAGACCTTCATACAATGTTGACATGGAAATACTGCCATGGACGTACATATATGACACGGGGAAAATATTGAGTTGTACGGATTACTTACGTGAAAAAGACACGTCACTATTGATTGTGACCTCTACGGAAGAAACTTTTCGGCATCGGTGATTTTCTTTAGACATACAACCTTGACTACAACACCCTATCATGCCGATGTCGATGATGTATCGACGACTGTCAATCGACGATTGTTGATGGTTAATGTTTCACAATTTTGTTCTTTCGGATTTCACCGACTCCGAAAAATGTATTGGCGATCGGTGATAGAAGGTTCGTTATGGCCCATGTTAGTGGTTTGCCTTTCGTATTTCGTCGATGCCAACGATGTATTGACAATTTTTAGAAAACTTCTTCGCAAGACATAATCAACGTGCCCATTCTTCCATTTTTCCAATTCCAATGATACATCGGTGATTATCATTGTTATGTGATCATTTTACTACTTGGGTTGTGTCGATGCCAATCATAGGTGCGTGGCTCAAAATTTTAGCTATGTATACTTAGTTAAAATGCCAAGTTTTCATAGGGAAAAGTTCAATTTTTTCAATAACCCCAAACCAAGCCGAATATGATTGATGTAAAAAAAAACATAATCAATATATGACCCCATTGATTCGTACACAACTGACTAAACTCAAAAAGACAAAGTGGTACCCAAAAAGAAAAAAACTTCACAAAATTTTTAGGGTGTGTTGAGTGCTCAACAGGATCAAAGACTTAAAAATGGAAGTGATGCATAAAATTAAATATGAATTCAATGAAGCTAAAGAAAAACTTTCCAAGTTACAAAAAAATAATGATGAATTAAAACAATATCTTAAGAACAAGGGTGATCAATTGTGTAAGGTGCAATCCCTTAATGAATCACTCATTAAGGAGGTTAAAACTTAAAGCAAGGAAATGATATAAACAAAAAGTTGGAAAATTATGAGTCAAAGGAAGAATTGAAAAAGAAAGATGAAGAAATCAAAAGGTTACACAAGCATTTATGACCATGGATATTCATGTGTGTAGCTCCCTTCTATTAGGATTAACAACTCTATCATGGCCTCACACTAGACACTTCTCTTGATGCCTATAGATCTCTACAATAATGCACCTTTATGCCCTCCACTAGAAGGTCTTAGATTACTCATCCACGAGAGCCACCTTCTAAGGTCATTATTAGTTATTGATAATTTTCCTTTAGTGTGGCGACTACTAGGCATTTACTACAAATTGCAAGAATTCCTATCATGGGAACACATTCATATTCATAAAATATACCACAATGAATAGAGATAATGCACAACATATCACCAAGAGTTCTCCATCCTACATATCTTCCGATGTATCCAAATCTATAGGGTGCTTCTTTTGGCTCCTACAAACCATGGCCATTTTCATCTCCACTTTCATGTGCAACTCATTATTCATGGAAGAAAATCTTTGATATGATGCATTGCCAAATTCCTTGTAGCCTCTAATATACCACTTGATATCCTGGCTGGACCAATGCTTCAATGGTTCCACCTGTTCCAAGAAGTTGCATCACCCTTCTGGTGTCAATAAGACCGAGGGTTGGTCCATGGTCTAACAAATAGATCGTTTGGTTGAGGTTTACTCCATTCCACATATGACCGAAGGTTGTGACCTTGGTATAAACCCATGCTCAAATCATGGTCATATATATTTCGTTCCCCACCACAATCAAAGGCCCAAGCAATCATCCAATGAAAGGACAATCCGAAAGTTGTGTTTTAATCAACTGTTGAGATCAATGGTCTGCACATCTCAACATGGTGGGAGTTAAAATATTTTCCACTATGTGCGTTAATCCTATAATGACACATCACCAATTCAACTAACGGTCCAGATCTAAAGTGCATAACCTCCAGAAAATTAACGATCGGGCAACTTTAACTTGCGCTAAGGATCTACGTCATTGGATCTTATCTTGATCACGATCAATGGTGTTGGCTTCGATTCATCCACCCGGTCAATGATGAATGAGGATCATAGATCTATATATGATCAACGATCATAGATCAACCTCGATAATTTGTTTGTGCGTGTTGGAGCACTATCTGACATTTTGATTTCTCCTTTGGTTTGGATCTAACGAGTGAGATTCAATCCTCTATACGATACAATCTGACGAACAAAACACCTTCGCTCCATTTCTAACGATCGAGGGTTATCGAATCTGTAACATACAAATTACTCTACACTCTCATTATCAAATGGAGAATTTAACTTACATATTCCTTGAATTGATTGTTGGAGAAGGGGATCGAAATTATAATTGAACTAAGAGATATATAACACCATAGATGAACTCAAACCCTGACTTTATTAATTCAATACCAGAACCCAGGATGGACTGTTTCAAAGTTATCTGAAATCAATACACACACAACTTCACACTCTCCAACCCCACACCAATTAGACAATGATATATCTCGAATGATCCCTCGTACAAATCTAACAACCACACCCTAGCCAAATATCAACAAACCCTTAAATTACTCACTATGTTCTAAAAATCAACAACATAATTACACCTAATACAACAAATTCGATCTAAACATATTCTAGAGGTCTCTCGACCTATCTGTTACAATGAAAACTTAAAACTAAAGGAACCAACCCCGTTTAGTAAATGTTTTGACCCTCTTAGGGTAAGAATTCAAGATTTCATTTAATGCTCCTACATCAAACTCCCTTGGAACATAATTGTTCATGGACTCTTGTCCATGAGGTCTTCAAGATTTCTTCTATGCTTTTGGATTTATATAATACTCATCCAAGTTGCATCTTCATCAGGAAGATCTTTCCACTTGATCAAATATTCATAATACACCTTCCTTCTAGTCTTCTTAGCAACCTTCTGGTCAATAATTCTTTCCATCTGCAACTTCTTTGTTCTAGGTAGCTGCTTCATCCACTGAACAATGTCACTGTCATCTCCATCTCTGTAAGGATACAGATCTGTAACATTGAATATTGGAGATATTCCAATATATGGTGGTAACTCTATTTCATAAGCATTACTTGAAAACTTCCTCAAGATCTTACAGGGTCCCATTTTCTTTAACTTCAATTTGTTATATTCTCCCCTTGGGAATATCTCCTTCATTAGGTGTGCCAATACTTGGTCTCCAATCTCAAAATTAACTTCCCTTCTTTTATGGTCCGCCCTCTGCTTGTATCTTTGACTGTTTCCTTGTAGTTGTTCCTTGACTTGTTCATGCAACCTTTGCATTTCTTCTGCAAAATATTCAGCATTTGCACTTCTTACTTCTGCCTTGACCAAATCTCTAAGCTCATAAATGCCTCTTGGATGCATTCCACACACTATTTGAAATGGAATCTTACTTGTACTCTTGTTGGGTGATTCATTATAAGCAAACTCAACTTGTGGAAAAACTTGATCCCATCGGTTTTTATGTTCACTAACTAAACTTCTCAGCAAATTACCCAAACTTCTATTCACTACTTTAGTCTATCCATCAGTCTAAGGGTGATATCCTGAACTAAATAGTAAGGTTGTGTCAAGCTTCCTCCACAAGGTTCTCTTGAAATGTCCAATGAATTTATTGTCTCTATCTGAAACTATACTTATTGGAAATCCATGCAACCTCACAATCTCTATAAATAACAAATTTTCTATGTGTGTTGCATCACTGGTTTTATAACTTGGTATAAAGTTTTCCATCTTAGAAAATCTATTAAAAACTACAAATATTGAATCACTTCCTCTTTGTGTTCTAGGAAAACCTAAAAAAAAAGTCCATGCTTATGGCATCCCATGGTCTGTTTGGTAAAGGTAATGGTTGATACAATCCTGCATTATGCTTCTTCCCTTTGGCATACTCGAAAATTCTACATCTATTGACAAACCTCTGTACATTAGACCTCATACTTAGCCAAAAGTAAGAAAAAATCAATTGAGGAAACGTCTTGTCATGACCAAAATGACTAGATAGTCCTCCATTGTGTTTTTCCTTCAATAGGTTGTCCCTCATTGAACACCTCAGAATACATAGTTGACTTCTTTTAAACAATAATCCTTCTTGTATCATTTATTCTAACCAATGACTCATATCTCCCATCAATGGATTTTCACATGCCTCATAAGCTACTTTAAAGTCTGGATCTTCTTTGTACATTTCTTTGACATGTTCAAATCCCAATGTGCTTACTTGAAATTCCTGCAAAATTAAACACCTCCTTCTCAAAGTATCTGCAACCTTGTTAGCATTTCCACTAATATGTTTAATAACAAAAGTGAAATTATGGATGAATTCTACCCATTTGGCATGCTTTTGATTCAATTTCCCCTGCTTGGTTATGAACTGCAAATCATGGTTGTCGGTATACAAGATGAGTTCTCTATGCATAAGGTAATGCCTCCATTTCTTCAAAGCATGTATCATTGCATAAAATTCTTTGTCATAAGTTGAATATTTCCTCTTGGCATCATTCAAATTCTCACGGAAATAAGAAACATGTTTATCTTCTTGGCTTAGGAAAACACCAATTTCTACCCCACTTGCCTCACATACGACTTGAAAAGGTCTTTGAAAATCTGGTAAAACTAGAATACGTGGCTCTGTAATCTTCTCCTTTAACAATCTGAATCCCTTTATAACTTCCTTTGTCCAATTAAAATATTGGCGTTCCTTCCTTATAGTCCTACTGTAAACAAGGATATCATCCAAATAAATAGTCACAAACTTACCAATGAAGTCTTTGAGTAACTCATTCATTAATCTCATGAATGTGCTTGGAGCATTTGTCAATCCAAAAGGCACAACAAACCATTCATACAGTCCCTCATTTGTCATGAAGGTTGTCTTCCAGTCATCTCCTTCTCTCATCCTTATCTGGTGATAACCACTCTTCAAATCTATCTTGGAAAAATAATTTTATCCACTTAAACAATCCATCAAATCATCCATTCTAGGTAAGGGAAATCTATAC
>SNQJ01S0051723.1:19434-65497 GCA_010110895.2 Picea sitchensis
TGAACAATGTCACTGTCATCTCCATCTCTGTAAGGATACAGATCTGTAACATTGAATATTGGAGATATTCCAATATATGGTGGTAACTCTATTTCATAAGCATTACTTGAAAACTTCCTCAAGATCTTACAGGGTCCCATTTTCTTTAACTTCAATTTGTTATATTCTCCCCTTGGGAATATCTCCTTCATTAGGTGTGCCAATACTTGGTCTCCAATCTCAAAATTAACTTCCCTTCTTTTATGGTCCGCCCTCTGCTTGTATCTTTGACTGTTTCCTTGTAGTTGTTCCTTGACTTGTTCATGCAACCTTTGCATTTCTTCTGCAAAATATTCAGCATTTGCACTTCTTACTTCTGCCTTGACCAAATCTCTAAGCTCATAAATGCCTCTTGGATGCATTCCACACACTATTTGAAATGGAATCTTACTTGTACTCTTGTTGGGTGATTCATTATAAGCAAACTCAACTTGTGGAAAAACTTGATCCCATCGGTTTTTATGTTCACTAACTAAACTTCTCAGCAAATTACCCAAACTTCTATTCACTACTTTAGTCTATCCATCAGTCTAAGGGTGATATCCTGAACTAAATAGTAAGGTTGTGTCAAGCTTCCTCCACAAGGTTCTCTTGAAATGTCCAATGAATTTATTGTCTCTATCTGAAACTATACTTATTGGAAATCCATGCAACCTCACAATCTCTATAAATAACAAATTTTCTATGTGTGTTGCATCACTGGTTTTATAACTTGGTATAAAGTTTTCCATCTTAGAAAATCTATTAAAAACTACAAATATTGAATCACTTCCTCTTTGTGTTCTAGGAAAACCTAAAAAAAAAGTCCATGCTTATGGCATCCCATGGTCTGTTTGGTAAAGGTAATGGTTGATACAATCCTGCATTATGCTTCTTCCCTTTGGCATACTCGAAAATTCTACATCTATTGACAAACCTCTGTACATTAGACCTCATACTTAGCCAAAAGTAAGAAAAAATCAATTGAGGAAACGTCTTGTCATGACCAAAATGACTAGATAGTCCTCCATTGTGTTTTTCCTTCAATAGGTTGTCCCTCATTGAACACCTCAGAATACATAGTTGACTTCTTTTAAACAATAATCCTTCTTGTATCATTTATTCTAACCAATGACTCATATCTCCCATCAATGGATTTTCACATGCCTCATAAGCTACTTTAAAGTCTGGATCTTCTTTGTACATTTCTTTGACATGTTCAAATCCCAATGTGCTTACTTGAAATTCCTGCAAAATTAAACACCTCCTTCTCAAAGTATCTGCAACCTTGTTAGCATTTCCACTAATATGTTTAATAACAAAAGTGAAATTATGGATGAATTCTACCCATTTGGCATGCTTTTGATTCAATTTCCCCTGCTTGGTTATGAACTGCAAATCATGGTTGTCGGTATACAAGATGAGTTCTCTATGCATAAGGTAATGCCTCCATTTCTTCAAAGCATGTATCATTGCATAAAATTCTTTGTCATAAGTTGAATATTTCCTCTTGGCATCATTCAAATTCTCACGGAAATAAGAAACATGTTTATCTTCTTGGCTTAGGAAAACACCAATTTCTACCCCACTTGCCTCACATACGACTTGAAAAGGTCTTTGAAAATCTGGTAAAACTAGAATACGTGGCTCTGTAATCTTCTCCTTTAACAATCTGAATCCCTTTATAACTTCCTTTGTCCAATTAAAATATTGGCGTTCCTTCCTTATAGTCCTACTGTAAACAAGGATATCATCCAAATAAATAGTCACAAACTTACCAATGAAGTCTTTGAGTAACTCATTCATTAATCTCATGAATGTGCTTGGAGCATTTGTCAATCCAAAAGGCACAACAAACCATTCATACAGTCCCTCATTTGTCATGAAGGTTGTCTTCCAGTCATCTCCTTCTCTCATCCTTATCTGGTGATAACCACTCTTCAAATCTATCTTGGAAAAATAATTTTATCCACTTAAACAATCCATCAAATCATCCATTCTAGGTAAGGGAAATCTATACATGATTGTTATCTTGTTGATTGCTCTAGAGTCTGTACACATCCTCCAACCACCATCCTTCTCAACACCGTGGGCATTGCACAAGGACTTAGGCTCTTCCTGATCAACCCTTTGTCAAACAACTCTTGAACTTGTATTCTAATTTCTTCATTTTCCTTTGGTGTCAACTTGTATGCAACTTTATTTGGAAAACTAGCTCACGGAATCGGATCAATATGATGACTAATACTTTTGATATGAGGTAAAGTATTTGGTAATTCATCAACTACTATGTCAACAAACTCATCTAACAAATTTTGTACTTCAACAGGTAGATCATTTATAGTAGTGCTAGTGATAATTACTCTTGGCTTACCAACAACAACAAACTATACCTCTTTTTACTTTTTGACTTCCTGCAAGAGTTCTCTTCCACTCATGAGCAATACACTTGATCCAACTTCCTCCTTAGTTCCTTCATATTTTAGTGGTAGTAGTACATGTTTATGTCCATTATTTTCAAGGGTGTATGTGTTCTTTCTCCCATCGTGTATTGCTTTCCTGTCATATTGCCAAGGTCTTCCCAACAAGACATGACAAACATCCACGGGCATAACATCACACAAAATTTCATCCTTATAACTACCAATTTGAAATTCTATTTTGCATTGTTCACTTACCAAAATTTGATGGCCCTTTTGCAACCAAGACACCCTATATGGAGTAGGATGTGTCACCTTTTGTAGTCTTAATTTATCCACTTTTTATGTAGATACTAAATTATCAGTACTTCCACTGTCAATGACTATCTTGCATACCTTTCCCTTTGATTTGCACGTGGTCCTAAACAAATTCTTTCTCTGTGAAGGTTCATGAGTTTTCTTCTCTGCTTTAATCAGAATTATCTTCAATATAAGTTATTCTCCAACTTCAAGAGTCTCTTCCTTTACTTTTGTTTCTGTTGCCTTTTCATGAGATTCTGCAATGTGAGTTCCCCTTTAATTTGTTGCTTTATTTTCATGACAATCCCAAGACATATGCCATGTATTTCCACATATATAACACATGATCTATCTTCCTCTACCTTTGCCTCTCAAGAAGTATCTTCCTCCTATGGACTCTCCTTCTGTGGCTGATGGACTACTAGAGATTCTTGTTTCCTCTTTTGTATTTGGAAATATTCCCCTAGACGATCATTTTCCTCTATTCAAGCTTCTTCCTCTGGTTCTTTGGTTCTACTTTCTGGATAATTTCTCCTCTTCTTTCAGAGCTTCTTGATAAGCATCCTCCACTATCCTCATGGTTAGGAGACTAATTTCATCTTGGATTTCATACCTTATCCCATTGATATACCTGGAAAATTTATTGGCATCATATTCTACATGACTGACTCTGATGTTTAGTCTGTATTAATCCTTAATGTACTCCTTCACTGACATACCCTTTTGTCTCAAATTATGCAATTTTCTAAACATGTTCAATTGATAGTCCTTTGGCATAAAGTTGGCCTTGAATTTTGCTACCATTCTATCCCAACTCTTAATTTTGGTTTTTCCTTTTCTTCTCCTATCAGCCTGTAACTCATCCCACCGTAAGGCTGCATGTCCTTTCATCCTAGTTCCAACATGCTTGAATTTCTTCTCTTCATCTACATCCTCATAATCAAAATACTTGTCCATTGCATTGATCCAATCAAGCAATTTCTCAACATTTAAGTTCCCTTCATACATTGGAACTTCCATTTTAGGTCTGGATCCTACCTTTGTAACCAGTCTCAACAATTGTTCTTCAACTGTCTCACCTCATGGGGATTCTCCTTATTCACTAGAGTTAGTGTCTTCAACTTCACTGACATCTCCTGTGTCAGGTTATCTCCTATGATTTGATTCAATGGCTTCCATCCTGACCTGAAATCTCCTTACTTAATTCTGTAGCTCTGCAACTTCTCCCAATGGTGGCCTACCTCATCTAGGTGGCATGGCTTA
Organism: Picea sitchensis; assembly: GCA_010110895.2. Lineage (NCBI taxonomy): Eukaryota > Viridiplantae > Streptophyta > Pinopsida > Pinales > Pinaceae > Picea > Picea sitchensis. Next base: position 23,436 of record SNQJ01S0051723.1, read on the forward strand.
TGAAGAAAATAATCATCTTGCTATGATACCAATTGATATCTTGGTTGGACCAATGCTTCAATGGTTCCACCCGTTCCAAGAAGTTGCGTCACCCTTATCGTGTCAATAAGACCGAGGGTTGGTCCATGGTCTAACAAACATATCGTTAGGCTGAGGTTTACTCCATTTCGCATATGACCAAAGGTTACGAACTTGGTCTAAACCCACGCTCAAATCCTGGCCGTATATCTTTCATTCCCCACCACGATCAAAGGCCCAAGAAATCGTCCAATGAAAGGATGATCCGATGATTGTGTTTTAATCAACCATTGAGATCAATGGTCCACGCATCTCAACATGGTGGCAAGTTAGTATCTTTTACACTATGCGCGTTAATCCTAGAACGACACATCACCAAATCAATTGACGGTCCAGATCTAAAGTGTGTGACCTCCAAAAAATTAACGATTGAGAAACTTCAATTTGTGCTAAGGATCTCCGCCATTGGATCTTATCTTGATCAAGATCAATAGTGTTGGATTTGATTCATCCACCTGGTCAACGATGAATGAGGATCATTGATCTAAATATGATCAATGATCAACCTCGATAATTTGTATGCACGTGTTGGAGCATGATCTAATGTTCCAGTTTCTCCTTTGGTTTGGATCTAATGATCAAGATTCAATCCTCTATACGATACGATTCGACGACCAAAATACCTTCGCTCTAGATCTAATGATCAAGGGTTGTTGAATCTGTAACATACAAATTACTCTGTAATATCATTATTAAATGTAGAATTTAACTTACAGATTCCTTCGATTGATTGTTGGAGAAGGGGATCAAAATCATAATTAAACTAAGAGACATGACACCATAGATGAACTCAAACCTTGACTTTATTAATTCAATACTAGAAATCATGATGGATTGTCTCGGAGTTATCTAAAATCAATATACACACAACTTCACACTCTCCAACCCCAACCCATTTACACAATGATATATCTCGAATGATCCCTCATACAAATCTAACAACCACACCCTGGTCAAATCTCAACAAACCCTTAAATTATTCACTATGTTCTAAAAATCAGCAACATAATTACACCTAATACAAAAAAATCAATCTAAACATCTTCTAGAGGTCTCTCGACCTACCTGTTACAACGAAAATTTAAAATTAAGGGAACCAACCCCCTTTAGTAAATGTTTTGACCCTGCTAGGGTCAGAATTCAAGATTTCATTTGATGCTCCTGCATCACCACTCTTTGGAGAATTATCACATTACATTCTTTTTTCCATCAAACATGTAAGCAAGTGTTAAGGAAAACATGAAAAATGCCATCTTTGATCCAGATGATGAACAAAGATGCATAAGTGTTGGAACTCCTCCCTTTTTAACCATTCACAAAGCATTGTATTTTCGACCTCCAAATGCATATAGGGCCACAATTTTCTTGGTGAAGGAGATAATCCTCCAAGAGGCCAAGTATGGATATATTTCATTATTGTAGACTATCAGGAGAAGGATACACTCCTCTACCATGAGATCCTCTATATCCATGCACTGCATCCTGGTGAAATCATGCTCATCAACAGATCTTGAAGAACTAGATCTCCATCATACAGGTATTCTCAACACACCTTGACCTTATCTGTAGTGACACACACTCATTTGGAAGTATGAGAGACCAATGCACTCTCACACTCCTCCATGGATTCCAATTCCATAGTTCACTCTTATTAGAGGGTCTAGGTCTAATTTGAATTTGATACCATATACAAAATCGAGCACACTAAAAGAACTAAAACAACCATAAAGAACCAAACACACATGAACTCCAATATGTACCTTGGAAACCCTTTACTAAGAAAACCAACACCTAAATAGATATCTATTATTTCCTTCGCTAAGCCAACCAACCATAGGCCACTTGAGGAACCTTACAATGGAGTTGGATAAGCCTTTAAATAGGCTTCACAACATCAAATACTACGTGTGAATAACATGGGTCACCCAATACCATGGGCCCATAAACTACTTATGGTAAACCCATCATGACCAAATCAAGATTAATCTAACCACTTTTTGATCGAGTCAAGATTAACCTAGCAATATTTCTATCTACATTTTGAGTAATAATAACTATGTTTTAAATACACTAAGAACCTCATGATACACATACCTATGTATTTATATGATAATAAAAATAATATTAGTGCCTATAGATGAATAAAGAAGGCACATTTCTATAAGTCATAGAAATATGGAGGATATTAAGTAAACATCGAGATCTCTATAAATAATAGGATCTATAATGTATCCCAATGACCAACCAATTGTACACATCTAGAGTGCAAGGGTATTTATGAGTAATTGAATATGGTGTCTGCATAATTCAAGCCTATTTTAATTGTAACATCCAAAAAAATTTAGTTCTCACCCTTGACAATTCCAACTATCAATAACAATTACTAAAATTAAGTTATGCACACAATTGATATAAAAGTTGGGTAAACCACATACATGGTTTCCTACATTAACAGGGTACATAAAAGTTACGGTGCCTGTTGGCACAGGGGCAGACCCAGGGTTCAATGCTCAAGAGCGCACCAACAAAACCCTAACTACCGACCCTTTCAACAACACCTTCGAAGCAGATGGAGTCTCAACCGAGGTAGAAGCAGGGGTGGTTGTAGGACTCAGATGTCTGCAACCTTAGCTGGGACACATATATGTGATTGTAACACCTTATCAAAGTACTTAGTTATTAAAGTTCATTAGTATTCAGCTTTAGTTCACAACACAGCTAAACCCTAACAACAGATCAATGCAGTATTCACACAGACCCAATAGATTCAAGCACTAAGCATACAAATAGAGATCAGATCTAGCATTCGTTCACATTATTCAACACTAAATTATCATATCATATTCATCTATCATTTAACATCGCACTAAGCATTGAATCACATAAACAAAAGAACAACGAAAAACACAAAGCATTCACAACACAGGATATACGTGGTTCACCCCCACCCTGGGGCTACGTCCACCAACTCTTCGTCTACTTTATTAGATTCCTTCAATCTTCTTACATGCACAAAGCCTCGAGATCAACTTCGCAGAGGACAAGAGATTTGCACACTCTTCGCTAGATCCTCCTTCCTTGAGTTATAGCACAAATCCTTCCACAGTCTCTTACAATCACTTGCACTTAGCTCTGTGAGTCTCACACAATATGCACGAAGCACTTACAACTATCACTTCCACTTAGCACAATTTACAACTCTTCGATCACATAGATCGAACTATTTCCTACATCGCCTAGCTTTCTATTTATACATTACAAAATAGGCCTAAGCATGGGTAAACCCATGGGCCGACATCCCCATACCCGTTACATAACCCAAAAATCCCTAAAGAGGGGCCAAGATCCTGCGATCTCCACTTCGTCTTATGCTCCACCTTCGACAACTTGTCGAAGTCCCAAAAATAGGTAAAAAATGACCAAGGATCCTCAAAACTTGGTCAAGGGCCAACGATGCCACATGTACCACCTATATTTTTGAAATAATCATATTGGTTTTCCAAGCATATTGATCAAGGGAGTATAAAGGCACAAATCACAATAATGACAAAATAGAATAATTGGAGATAGGAGGGAAGGTGAGGAAGATATAATCCCAATGGGAGAAGATGATATGGCGATAAGCATGGTAGGTTTCAGCCTATTCAACAAATTTCATCAAACAAATGTATCATTTGTACAAACAAGGGATTGTATGTGCAAACTACACTCAAGGATACCATAAGATTTTTGGATTGGGAAACAATTAAGTGGTACCATGTAGAGGTAAATTTTGGATCATAGTTGGAATGATTTAGCCAATAGAATCACAATTCCAACACACTCCTAGGTTATGTTGAGAGAAAGTCTATATAATTGCACTAAATCAACTTAAGATTTAAATTAATATTCATTTCCTAATCTGTATCACCAAATGATTTAATAATTTAATTCAGTGGGCTCTTCACTATATTAATAATTGTATCGATTTATTTTTCTTCCATTACCATCCATTCTAGAAATCAGTGGTCCTTTGAGTTGCAAAACAATATGTAGCCCGAGATTTCACTTTCAAGTCTCAAAACATAGACTAAGGAGATAAATGAATGAAATACATAAACCATTGACCATTGATACTAGAGAAAAACCCATCCACAATAGAGTGCATAATCAAATAAAGGAGTCAAATTATCTTTCCAATTGTAGAAGTTCCCCATTTGTTTTGACTAGTTTGACATAATAGGTCTTATTATTTGAGGGCATTTTGTTTACAAAGTGATCTAGTTTATTGCCACGTGTTATGATGATAAAACTCAAACCCTTTAACTTTTTTGATTGGCTTTAATTGAGGTAAACCATAATGGTAAACTTGAATGAATTTTATTTAAATGTTTATATGATAACATGGATGGATAAATTGCACATTGATATTTTTGACATTATCGATTCATATGGTTATGATACATTGAAATGAATATATTTAGATGCATTAATTTTCAAATGCTACTAAGGGTTTACCTGGTGTGATAGAGAAGCCATAGGTGTACATTGACGTGGGATGGTGTCAAAATTGTATGGACTTTGGATTGAGTTATGTTATTATAATATGATATGTAATTAATTATATGCTTTAATTTATGATTATGGAACAATTTAATGCAATGATTTTAGTGTGTCTAGGCATAGGGAATATGTTTGTCGATGTAAGACACCCAATCCCCTAAGTACCCTTTTAAGGGATGGGGTATTAAATTTTTTCTTTTCCTGAACCTCTTCGAATCCATTTAAAAAGGAAACCATAGTCTTCTGCTAGTCAAATTATTTTCAACGACTATAAGTTTGCTTAAAACAGAGCTCTAGATCAAAAGTTATGGCCCTTTGAATTTTTTGGGCCTTTATTGGTCAAATGCCTCTGTACTGCCACGTGGAATCCATGTCATCATGACCATCTGATGTGTTAGAATACGTCACCCCTTAGCGCAGATGTGGCTACAAGCGTGGCACTTGCCACCTATTCCATCGGGCCCTTGGCTTATCGACCTTTGACCTTTTCTACTCTCAACACAAAGCTCCACATCCTCCCAAGATTCGATCTCACCATATCATGACCCCTATCCACCGGTCCTTGGGACCACGGGACCTCAGACACCAGAAGGTCATCCCTTTTACTTTTTTGTAAAGCCCTAAAACACTCGATTCAGGATGAGTTGGTTCCCAGGGAACGTGGCTCCATAATATGGCGCCACCTGTCCTTAATCACACAACGACACATGACACTTGGGCACCGAGATGAGCTGATATCTCGTACAAATGGCCCTATCTTATCATTCCACTTGTCTCAACCATGGAACAATATGTGGCCACCGTCACCTTGTGACATGTGGCACTCGTTCTCCCCGTGAACCACCTTCTCATTACTCCAATTTCGTCTTGACACGTGGCATGATCACCACATGACACATGGATCTCCCATGTGGACTGACATGGTATACACGTCATTGTTTTACTAAGAGTTCGCCTAATAGGATGTTGACACTTGTTTGCCTCCTATTTGTTGAATGATGTCATCCAATGTCATCTGGGATCGTTTGGGCACCAACTATGGACCGTGTTCGTATGACATATTCCCTAAAATCTCCCGATGGTCTGAGATCCGAGATATAGTTGGCGTCTTAGGGCACATGGCCCTATATGGTCATGCCACCTAGCATGACACATGGTGCTTGTATCCTTCGACGCATGGCACTCGATTTACCCCCGAACCTTTTTCCAAATATGCCAAATTGATGTGACACGTGGCACCACCAATGTGTGACACATGGCCCTCCCATGTCACGACATGTGGGCCATTCATAGCGCAACATGTCACCACCAGGTACCAGATATTGAGAATTTCTTGATGAAAAGTAACTACTAAAACCTCCAAATCCCGACATATGAGGATTACACGACAATTAATTAGGGTAATCCCATGATTAAGGGATAATTAACTGCTTTAATTCTTGGGGTTATGATTCAACAATATCTACGACTGAGATCTCTCACGCTTAGATAAGAAGGTGGATATTTAGAGCGTCACTCAACATATCAATGGTGGAATCTATCCCTCGTGTGGAATCCAAGGAGGAAATGTGTTGTTTCCAGATGACCACGGGCATTGGGACCTTATATCCTCATTGTTATGGAAATATTCCCTTGTGGACAGGTGAACTTTCCCTTGGATTACAGACCACTATACCAAGACAAAAAATTACATTTGGACACTACCATTCCTATAAATTCATTTTGTCCATCGAATAAGAGAGAAGGAGGGGAAGTATTATGCACCTCGTTTATGATGTTTTTCCAAGCCGCTCCAACCCGTGAGCTTGATATTCACTCTCGGGGAAAATCCATACCTGCAATGAACAATGAGAAACAAATGACTATCTCCTACTCTAACGGATTAGACAAAGCAAATCTATCTATGTGGATTGAGCCAATCAATAGACAAGCACATACGAATACATACTTGAAGGAAATATGCCAAGTATATTATATTAGAACCAAGAAAACTTACATACCATGAATGATGTCAGTTGCAACTCCTCCAAGCTCTCCTCATCCAACCCTTGCATGAATCCCAAGATCATAAGTTTGATATATTTGTCTATCTGTGTTTCACCTTGGAAAGCCCTCAATATATAGGCTTCAGAGGCACAAAAACTATGAGTAGATTTGGGAATTAGTTGAGGATATTAATCCGTTAGGTTAGGATCTGATCATAGGGCAGTGCCATAAGATAGCATTCAATCTCAACCAACCTCATATCCAAGACATGGCCCTTAGAAAGAGGCGAGATTCTCCAAATTTTCCTCTAACCAAAAGTAGTGCTCCCCTATAGTTAGAGATAGAGTGTTGATCCTAGATAAACGCTCCCTAAATAAGGTAAGGGGGGTGCTACGCTATGGGGTAGCACTCCCCCAACATGGCCAAGGGGGCGCTTTCCTTCAAAACTGCCCAAAAAATGGTCGATTTTCCAAGTAAAAAATGTGTTTCTGGCCTTGAAATGATGGGTTTCTTTCTCCAATTTGAATTAGGGATCATGACAAATGTTCTTTGATGGTTTCAAGGGGTTAAAAAACATAGAAAAGTGAATGAAAAACTTAGTAAGGTGCATATGGCACTTGATGACACTTGCGACACTTACCAAGGTGCATACGACACCTATGACACTTGGGGTGAGATACGCAAATGTTGTATTTTGATGTGTAACAGATGCCCCCTAAATTGTGAGGTCAGAAGAGAAATTGATGGCCGAAACACTTTACAAATTCTTCAAATAAAGGGCGTTGGAGTGGGAGAACATGGTAGAAGCTGCAAACAATCATCAAACAATATTAATATATGTTTCATTTTTTAGGCAGACATGCCTATGCTTGGAATACGCGATGACTCAAAGCATGACCATTGTCTAATACACTACAGATCCATGAAAAATACTAACTAAGGATATGGCCACCAGAGATACAATGTGTATTCATACCTCCATGACATGGACTTATCGCATCCACAAAAAATACATAGTGGAGCTACGAGATAACAAAACATAGCCACGAATAAATACAAAGTGGATATATGTGACAATATATATATCAACATGCTCAAATGATCTCCTTCGCAGCCTGGGCAAAGAAAATAACATAGTGAATTCTCAACCCAGGGTCTTCGTCCCAATCCCTTTGTGGTACGAATCTAGCCATGTGAATAGATGATTTTTCATCAAACATGGTAGAAACTACTTGATTACCGATCATTGAGGTAAACCATTAACAAGTGTGAGGGAAATCACCAATGATGTCAATGACTCCTAAGGTACCCTAGTACATTCCAGTGAATGTGAATAAATGAGCTAAGGTCAATGGTCCAGGAGGATCCCGACATGCTCAAAAATCAAAGTTCTCCAATGCTCATGAAATCTACACCATTGCGAAGTGCTCATTGCAAGATTTCCAGTGGCATAAACAGATTGAAAATCTGAGTCCGTATGTGAAAGTTATCGCAGTCTAAAGTTTTTCCCAAACATGCAAAAAGTCAAAGTCAACAGCCTGTATTGATGACGACAATAGTACATCAACAGGATACATGGAAAAGTGATGTCAACCATATGGATCGTACAGATGTTGACGTAGTAGCACCAGATGTTGACACGTGGTATTCAGTTTTGGCATTTTCAAACGCTGATGTGGTAGATGACTAGACTGTACGAACGTTGACGTGGCAGTCCATACGATGACATGGTGAGTTGAGGTGTTAACATGTGGAAGTACATATGATAGGTGGCAGTGAGTTGGAAATGATGTGGTTTCCTCTGGGCATGATGTGTGGCAGTACGAAACACTAACAGTGCAGTGCATTGGCAAGATAACTATGCAGCTGATTGTGCCAATGACTGGGATTGGTGGTCTAATAGTAGGGCAAGAAGTGGCCCAATCATAGGGTGCCACGTGGCATCCCTTGATCCAAAAGTGGATCTCTAGACCAAAATGGGTCCAGAAATGCCTAAAAATCAAAGTTCTCAGAATGGCTTCAAAATGGATGTGTGCGTAGGCCTCGTCGATACGAATACAATGCAACTTGAACAGGCTCAAAAAAATGTCGTATGTGAAAGATATCACATTCTATTCATTTTTCCAAACATGCAAAATTTGATGACTGTACAGTTCGTACAGTGCCACGTGGCAGCTCACTGTATAGGTCCTACTGCCATACAATTGACATGGTAGATGACTGTACATGCCATACATCCATACAACTAACATGGCAGGGTGCGCTGGCACTGGCGTGGGTAGACAGGTGGACCAATCAGACTGTGACATGTGTCACCACTGCAAGGCTGACACGTGGTAGGTCTGTATGATACATGGCATGAGTTGATGTGGCAAGTTCGTATGACACGTGGAAGGTCCATACGACATATGGCGTTGACTGGACTGACAACTGACAGGGATAGGTGTTGACTGGGCAAGTATAGTTGGTAGAATCTGGTTTGGACACGTGGCATTGGTGTGGGAGAATGTGAATGTGCCACGTGGCCCAGTCCTGGGCTGCCATGTGGCACCCCTCTATTGGTCATTGTGTATGGAAAAATTTATGGGTTCACGAGAATCGAACCCGTGACCTATGGTCTGGGTTGGAGAGCCTTGGGAAGGGCCAAGCTACCAACCCACCCGCATATGTTTCTTGTAATGTATGGTGTCAAACTTATATTTAAGTTTGATTTTAATGTAATTCAAACGGGGTAAGGGCTGGGGCCTAGCCCCAACCCTTGTGAAAAAACCTTGCATAGAACCATGCTACACATGACCGTTGTATTACGTTGGCCCGCAGATTGTAAGTGGTTAGCTCCCAGTTCCCGTGGGATATGCATATGACCCAACATATATAGATAGCGCAAAGTTTATGGGGTTATTCTCGGTCGGTCGGGCTAGCCCACCGACCAAGGGGCATAACCAAAGGCTCGAATCCAGGGGCTTAAAACATATTAGCACGTGGAGGTTTGGCATGTGGCCACATGGCCACCACCTTATGACCAGGAGCCAGGAACGAAGGGGCCAACAAAGGAGCACCAGGACAGGGCCACATGGGGGGTGCCCATATGCCCAGGAGCCCTAAGAAAGGGGGTTGCACCTTAATATAATTTTTGGCACTGTTGTGATGTAATTTTAAAGCTTTGAACATAAATAATACAGCCTCACCCACTCAGACAAAGGCCCGAAGACATAGGCAAGATTGTCGAACTCTGTTATCAACTTCTCGTGTTATGGTTTTTTGTTCTTCATGCTTATGTTCAGATCTGTAAATTGTTTTATGATTGCCATGTTTTCCTTATAATTCTTCCTTTTTCTTTCAGTTTCCTAAATGGTAATTAAACTCATGCAAATTAACTCAACCATTTTCGTTTAAAAGATCTTTTTGGATCAAGTGGTATCAGAGCTAGTTGATGTTTGGTTTTTGAGTTTGCATGATTACCAGGGAAAAGATGAGTCGTGGTGAAGGCAAGCTTGTTGAAGAGAATCCATTGATTGGATTGAGAAAGAGAACTTCTCAAAGCGAGAATATGGCATTGGAAGAGGGACTTTCTCATGATAAGAAAGAGTTTCGAAATACTTTCTTCGCCATGTCGGAGATGATGAGGGTTTCGTATGAGGATTACTTGCAATAGAAGAGACCGAATCTAGGTGAATCTTCAAAGGTCAAAAGTGAAGAAGGAGAGGATCCTCCTCAAATTCCTCCTTCTTCTCCTTCTTCTTCAATTTCAAGTTCTAAAAGCACCGCGAGAAAACATGTCCATAAACATAAACAAGAAATGCCTTTACTAAAACATGATGTGAAATTTGAATTACCTATGTATGATGGTGAAGTCAATGCAGAGAGACTTGATAATTGGGTCAGACAGATGGAGGTTTATTGCTGTGTGCAACAAATCAAGGATGAGGCAACTCAGATCAAGTTGGCATCGCTTAGACTTGCAGGCACAACACTCATCTGGTGGAAAAACAAGTTGCAAAATGGCACACAAAAAGTGGGTAATGTATTTCCATCATGGCAAGTTTTTATTTCTGCACTTGATGACTGGTCAGTAACCTTTTGGGGACCAAAAGGTATTTAGTGGGGAGGTGTGATCCAAAAGTGGATCTCGGGATCAAAATGGGTCCAGAAAGGCCTAAAAATAAAAGTGCTCAGAATGGCTTCAAAATGGACATGTGCATAGGCCTTGTCGATACGAACCCAATACAACTTGAATGGGCTCAAACGGACGTCGTATGAGAAAGATATTGCATTATGTTCATTTTTCCAAACATGCAAAATTTGATGACTGTACAGTCCGTATAGTGCCACGTGGAAGATGACTATACAGGCCATACAAATGACATGGCAGTTGACTATACAAGCCATTGGACCATACAATTGACGTGGTAGGGTGCATTGGCGCTGACGTGGGCAGACAGGTGGACCAATCAGACTGTGACACGTGTCGCCACTGCAAGGGTGACACGAGCTGACATGGTAGGTCCATACGACACGTGGCATGGGATGATGTGGAAGGTCCACACGAAATGTGACATGGGATGATGTGGCAGGTCCATATGAAACATGGCATGGGCTGGACTGACAGTTGACAGGGACAGGTGCTGACTAGACAAGTACAGTTGGTCGAATCCAGTTTGGACACGTGGCATCGGTTTAGGAGAATGTGAAGGTGACACATGGCCCAATCCTGGGATGCCATGTGGCGCTCCTCTATTGGTCATTGTGTATGAAAACATTTATGGGTTCACGGGAATCAAACCCGTGACCTATGGTCGGGGTCAGAGTGCCTTGGGAAGGGCCGGGCTACCAGCCCACCTGCACATGTTTCTTGTAATGTATGGTGTCAAAATTATATTTAAGTTTGATTGTAATGCAATTCATATGGGGTAAGGGCTGGGGCCTAGCCCCAGCCCTCGTGCAAAAAACTTGCATAGAACCGTGCTACACATGACCGTTGTATTACGTTGGCGCGCGGATTGTAAGCAATGAGCTCCCAGTTCCTATGGGATATGCATATAACCTGGCATATATATAGATAGCGTGGAGGTTATGGGGTTAGCCCCGGTCAGTCGGGCTAGCCCGCCGAATAAGGGGCATAACCAAAGGCTGGGATCCAGGGGCTTAAACCATATTAGCGCGTGGAGGTTTGGCCCACGGCCACATGGCCACCACCTTATGACCAGGAGCCAAGAACGAAGGGGCCAACAAAGGAGCGTCAGGCCAGGGCCACATGGGGAGAACCCATATGCCTAGGAGCCATAAGAAAGGCAGATGCGCCCTAATATTTACCAAAAGTGTGTTTATTACTTTATAATAAAGATTTTTCAATGATTTTTGCGACAATTTTATGGGATTTTGGTCATTTTTGGGGGATATTGGGCCCTTTTTTGAGGCCAGATATTGGGGAGAAGTTGGGAGGTTGTTACCAACTTCAAGCCCATATAAAACAAAGGCTCTTGGAGCCATGGAGGAGGTTCAAAACAAGTTTATGCTGAAGAAATATTGAGCCAAAGCCATTTTTATGCAGGGAAGCCATTGAGGAGAGCACCTTGGCGGGCCATTTCTGGGAGCTCCGTTCATCTAATTTCAGTGCCGTTAGTTTTGTTGGGTTCTTGAGATCTGGTAGAACAAGACCAGATTAGTTTGTAAACTTTTTGGCACTATTGTGATATAATTTTAAATATTTGAACATAAATAAGAAAGCCTCACCCACTAAGACAAAGGCATGGAGACCTAGGCGATATTGTCGAACTCCATTATCAACTTCTCTTGTTATGGTTTGTTGTTCTTCATGCTTATGTTCAGATCTGTAAATTTCTTTATGGCTGTCATGTTTTCCTTATAATTCTTCCTTTTTCATTCAGTTTCCTAAATGGTAATTAAACTCATGCAAATTAACTCAACCATTGTCGTTTAAAATATCTTTTCGGATCATCCTTGACCATGTCAAATGGGCCTAGGTCAAAACGGTTTTGGTCTCCACCAAGATCAAAATTACGACCTCCAGATTCTACAAATATTTAACAAACTTCCGCTAGCCACGATATCAGAACAACGAGACTTGATACCACCGCCACTGCCCTCGATTTTGTTGTGAACATGGTGTATGGATGGGGATAACACCCTGTCGGCAGGGCCTACCCACCGACCAAATCTTTGACAATGTAAACGGGGGAAGAGAACCAGGGGTGTATGTGTTCGATAAGCCCTTCCAATGCAACACATGGTCACATGACCTTCCATAGGACCAGGGCCAACGGGAAAAAAGGGTGTGGGCACCATTTAGCCTTGACGCTTGGCCATATGGAAGACATATGACTAGGATATAGAATATTAGGGGGGCATGCATCCAATTTCATGCCAAAGTGGGTTTTCCACTTTATAAATTGTTTTTTTTAACCAATTTTCAACTAATTAGGTTTGTTTTTGATGGATTTTGGCTCTAAAGAGGGGATTTGAGCCCAAGAGGGGGGGGGGGAGTTGGATTTCGACCCCCAACTCAAATCCTATATGAATCCAACTTATTTTCCATGAGAAACAAGTTCATAAAAACAAAATGATGAATATTTTGTGAAGTCCAAGCCATTATTAAGCAGGGAAGCCAGGAGAGTAACTGAACTTTGGAGGCCATTTCTGGGAGTTTTGCTCCACCTTTTTCAGTTCCATATATTGCGTTGATTTCCAGAGATAGAGAAGAACATTGTTGTGTCATTCAGAGAACAAATCAATTTAATTTTGATGTAGATTTTGAGCATTGAAGATTAATAAAGAAGCCTCCCCCACTCAGAAAAAGGCTCGAAGACGTAGGCAGAGTTGTCAAACTCGGTTATCAACTTTTGGTGTCTTGAATATTCTTATGGTTTGTTGTTTTTAATTAATATATGCTACAAATTCTATTCTTAAGATTCTTCTCTTTCTTATTAAGTCTTAAATGGTAAAATTTTCCATGCAACATACTTAACCAAGTCATTTAAAAGATCATTTTGGATCAAGAGGTATCAGAGCAGGTTGACAATTGGTTGTTTTTGAGTATGCATGATCACCAGGGAAAAGTTAAAGTGTGGTGAAGGAGATCATGAGATTGGATCAAGAAAAAGGACATCTCAAAGTGAGAAGATGACATCTGAAGAAGGACTTTCTCAACACGAAAGAGAGTTTCAAAGAAATTTATTTGCTATGTCGAAGATGGTAAAAGTATTGTATGAAGATTACTTGGAATGAAAGAGACTTGTTCAAGGGGAATATTCAAAGAAAGACAAAAGTGAAGAGGGAGAAGACCCTCCTTCTTCACCTCCTTCATCTCCATCTTCTTCTTCTTCAAGTACAAGTTCAAATTATACTCCTGCAAGAAAACATTCTCATTCCCATAAACATAAGCCTGACATGCCATTACTTAAAATTGATGTGGAATTCGAGTTGCCCATGTATAATGGAGAAGTCAATGCTAAGAGGTTTGATAACCGGATCAGACAGATGGAGGTATATTTCATTGTGAAACAAATCAATGATGATGCAACCAATATCAAATTGACATCGCTTCGTCTTGCAGGTACTATACTCATCTGGTGGTAGAGTAAGTTGCAACATGGTACTCAACAAATTGGTAATGTATTTCCATCATGGCAAGATTTTATTTTTGCACTTAGAAAACAATTCTTTCCTTTGGGGTATAAGGAGAAGGATTTAATTGAATGTCAAAGTCTTAAATTAAGAAAAGAACAATCGGTGCAAGAATACACAGATGAATTTCGTAAGATGGCTTTGATGTTAAATATTCCATTACATACACAAGAAACTCTAATGAAGTATATAAGAGGTTTTCTTACACATATTCATAATACTATGTTTATGTTTGGACCTACTAATCTTGATGAGGTTTTTGTTCAAGTGACATATATCGAAACAGGAAAAACTAGAGTTGGTGTATCAGGGGAATCATCTTCAAAGAAATAAGGCAAAGGAAAAGGGAATGTGAAGAAAACAAACTCAACTACAGTGAAGGAAGAGGAGCTCTCTTGCAAGCTTTGCAAAAAAAAAAGGGGCACGATGATGAACATTGCTGGAAATTACACCCAGAGAAGAGACCGAAGTGGTTCAAAGAGAGGAAAGGGAGGAAAAAAGTTGCAACAACAACACATCCAACAGACTTGGGGTCAGATTCAGGTGATGGGACTAAAATCACAACAGTTGGTTTGTTAGGTAAAATTGGTGATGATTATGATTCTAGAAGTAAATAGTTTCATATAAGGGTCATTATGAAACATACCAAGATCAACACTTTGTTAGATAGTGGATATCAAGCTAACTTGATTTCAAAAGAAGTGGTTAAGCAATTGGGATTAAAAACTAAGATGCATCATAAACCGTATTCACTAAATTAAATAAGCAAAAATCACAAATTTCCCATAACAAAGAAATGTATCATAAAGTTTGCAATTACATCTAAGTTTGTGGATGAGGTAACATTTGATGCAGTGTTGCTATAAGCATATGGAATGGTCTTGGGTAGCCCCTATTTATATGATCACAAAGAAATATTCTTCATGGAACAAAATCAATATCACTTAACTAAAAAAGAGACAAAATATGTTGTGCATGCTCATCATATCAAAGGGAATCAATCTCGTTTTACAATGGAACAATTAAAGGATGAAAATTATGCAAGAAATACACCTATAATTGTACCAGTTGATATTAAACAAGAAAGTAAAATGGTCGTATCATGTAGATCTACCCATACTTTGCTTCAAGATGAGTTTTTGTCGTGCAGACCTGTAAAGAATAACATACATGTTGGTTCATTTTCAGTCATGTTTCTGATGTTGTTATCGCTGCTAATTTTTTCTACATGGATGGCAGTGAATTCAGAAGGATTTGAACGAATAAAGATGGCTAACAATATGTGTTCAGTTACCATGGTTGTTTTGCAATTGATTATGATGCGATAGGTGCATAGAACATATTTGATAGACAAAAGACAAGTGGGGAGGTCTATCCCGCACTTGATGTCTGGGGAGGTTTGATACAGGAGGATCCTGACATGCTCAAAAATAAAAGTTATCCAATGTTCATAAAATCTACACCATCATGAAGTGCTCATCGCAAGATTTTCAGTGGCATAAATGGATTGAAAATCCAAGTATGTATGTGAAAGTTATCGCAGTCTGAAGTTTTTCCCAAACATGCAAAAATTCAAAGTCAATAGTTCGTACTGCTGACGTTAGAAATACATCAACATGACACATGGAAAATTGGCATCAACCATATGGACGTACGGATGATGATGTGGTAGCACCAGGTGTTGACATGTGGCAGATAGTTTTGGTGTTTTCATAGGCTGATGTGGCAGATGACTGGACTGTACAGATGTTGACATGGAAGTTTGTACGATGATGTGGCGGGTTGAGGTGTTGACACATGGCAGTATGAATGATAGGTGGCAGTGAGTTGGTAGTGATGTGGCTTCCTCTGGGCATGACGTGTGGTAGTATGAAAAGCTGACTGTACAATGCGTTGGCAGGCTGACTGTGCAGTTGATTGTACCGATGACTGGGATTAGCGGTCGAATAGCAGGGTGAGAAGTGGCCCAATCACAGGGTGCCATTTGGCATCCCGGATAAGGCCAAATGAGCCTAGGTCAAAACAATTTTGGTCTCCACCGAGCTCGAACTTCTGACCTTCGGATTCGACAATGCTCTAACAAACTTCCGCTATCCATGATAGCGGAATGATGGGACTTGATACCACCGCCATCGCCCTCAATTTTGTTGTGAACGTGGCATATGGGTGGGGCTAACAACCGGTCAGCGGGGGATACCCGCTGACCAATGCTTTGAAAATGTAACCAGGGGCAGAGAACCAGGGGTGCATGTGTTTTATAAGCCCTGCCAACACAGTGCATGGCCACATGGCCTTCCACAGGACCAAGGCCAACGAGAAAAAAGGGTGTGGACGCCATTTGGCCCTAGTGCTCGACCATATGGAAGAAATATGACCAGGAACTAGAATATTAGGGGGGTGCGCACCCAATTTCATGCCAAAGTGGGTTTTCCACTTTAGAAATTGGTTTTTAACCAATTTTTAACTAATTTGGATTGATTTTGATGGATTTTGGCCCTAAAAGAGGGGATCTGAGCCCATGAAGAGGCCCAAATCATGGGGGGAAGTTGGATTTTGACCTCCAAGTCAAATAATATATGAATCTGTCCTATTTTCCATGATAAACAAGTTCACAAAAATAGAATGATGAAGATTTTGTGAAGTCCAAGCCATTTTTATGTAGGGAAGCCAGGAGAGTAGTTGTGCTTTGGAGGCCATTTATGGGAGTTCTACTCCACCTTTTTCAGTGTCATCTATTGCGTTGAGTTCCTGAGACAAAGAATACAATTTTTGTATCAGTCAGAAAAAAAATTGATGTAATTTTGATGCATATTTTGATCATTGAAGATTAATAAAGAAGCCTCCCCCACTGAGACAAATGCCTAGAGATGTAGGCAGAGTTGCCGAACTCCTTTATCAACTTTTGGTTTCTTGAATTTTCTTATGGTTTTCTATTTTTACTTATTATGTGTTGCAAATTCTATTCTTAAGCTTCTTCGATTTCTTATTAAGTCTTAACTGGTAAAATTTTCCATGCAACATACTTAACCAAGTCATTTAGAAGATCATTTCGGATCAGTCAAACATTCATGGAATCATCCGATTAGAGGTCAATGATGTAATCATGTTGTCAGAAGAGAGGAGACCTGCCATTGAGGCATGGAGGTCCCTAGGTACTAACTAGTTCCTAATTCTAATTTCTGGATGATGTGTTGAAGTCGACGGGAAAAGACTCGTCGAAGGAGGGCCTTGATGTATCCCCCATCATCAACACAAAACTAACACAAGAAAGTGATGTAAGATGGTGCATAAAATCACTATGGACTGACATAGGAAATGGAAACTGGTAATTATTGCAGATGGATGGTTTGAAGTGAAAATTCCCTTGAACATGATGAGGCACAACAACTGACTTGGAAACATTGACTCGATGAGTACCAAGAATGTAATGTGACAGAAATAAGAGAAATCTTTGACTTGATGAAAAAGTATAGCGAGACATGGAATTGGTATGATTAAGAGACAAGCGGATTACCCAATTGTAAGACAAGACGCAAACAAGTGTCATGTTCAAGGGAGACAGTAGCTGCCATAAAGGATTCAAAAAACTTGACCCACTTCCTTCAAAATCACCCCCCACCCAGATAGATGAGTACACCTTTATTTTTTAACGAGCTTGAGGAGGATAAGAGATGCTCGATATAGCTCATCCTTCAGATGAGTCCCTCGACATATGTTTAACGAACCTGAGGAAGGAGGGGTTCGGTCCCAGATGGGTCCTGGAGATTTGACTCACATAGGTCCTTTGATGCATATTGTTATGAGCCAAAAGAAGGTAAACTCGATGGTTTTTTATGTTTAGAGAGTTTGAAAAGAACTTAAAGGTGACTCCATGGATGATTTTTTTGTAAATTTAGTCTCCCAAGCCCGAAAAAAGTGTAAAACAATATGACACAGACCCCCCTCCAGACTCGCAGGTTGGGATTTGCACAGGATCTTTTCTTTTCGGCCCCTGAGAGCTCGATTGGCTCTTTTATTTCCCTTTCGAAAAATCAATACCCACAAAAAACCTTGAGGGAACCCCTCTTTTATTTAGGGATACCAGATTTCGCGATTTCGTGAATCCCGTGGTCAAGCGCCTTACCTCTTCGACCTCCGAAACCTGAAATACTAACACTTGGCCTTTTCTGATGTCAGTTTCGGCTTTTTGGCTTTCATGAATTCGGGAGTTGCGATGACGTGC
The DNA here is from genome assembly GCA_010110895.2 of Picea sitchensis. NCBI lineage: Eukaryota > Viridiplantae > Streptophyta > Pinopsida > Pinales > Pinaceae > Picea > Picea sitchensis. Next base: position 41,908 of record SNQJ01S0051723.1, read on the forward strand.
AACTCTGATCTCGACCCCTGGAGTCCCGAACTTTCGACTTCTGATTTACGGAAATGCAAATGTTCTGGTCCTCCCTTCCTCTTCGTGGTTTCAGGATTTCAACCACCGAAGAGCGCTTCCACTATGTCCTCGGGGCTCTCGAACCTCCGAACCCCAAAATGCCGAAATTACATTTTCTGAAATCCTTTCAGACTTTCGTGTACCGGGTTCTCCTCTTTACTATATCGATTCTCTCTTTGTCAGGACTTCCGGTATACTGAATCTCGGAATGCCGAAATGCCAAGGTTCCACTTCCAAGGAGATCAACGGTTATGGAACTTTCCTTGATCCGACGGTCAACACAATTTCACGTACCGAGAGTTCGATACGTCTAGCTTGAACCCTATGTCCTCTCCACCTTCCGGTCTCCGAAGTCCCGAAATGCCGAAATCCTTTGTTGCGACTTCTGATTTTGGGTTTTCTCCCCTCTACTGAGTCTCGATCTCCTTCCCTCGAGACTTCCGAAAACCCGAACTCCAAAGTCCCCAAAACTTAAACTTGCTTCTCCTTACTTCCACTCACGAAAACCTCCTTTTCTTGTTTCGGGGGTTTGACCAGCCAAGGATTTTTGGCTTGCACTTCGGACTCTCGAATCCTGAAATTCTGAAATGATCTGACAACCCCTGGGAATCTTGATCGACGACTGACGTTGATATAAGCTATCCATAGGATGGCTCTGTCTTGACCGTTATCCACCTAGCAACTTCCGCAGATCCAACGATCTTAGCTGTTTCGGGAGTTCTCCTTGGAGAATATCGACTGTCTAAATTCCTTCTTCAAGAACCTCTTCTCTGAGTCACCTCAACGACCCTCTTCACTTTGACTTGGCCTCTGCACGATGATAAAAAATCCTCTCCTTCTCTTCAACACTTGAAGACACTAACCCTCCTGAGCTTTCTTTTGCAAACTCAAATCTCCTAAGAGATTTCTGCACGCACTCCTTGTGGCACTTCTCCAAATACACCTAAGTATTTGAATCCTCTGACTTTGTGCAACTCTCTCTGCAACAACAGTCCTTTGCCTTAGTCTAGGAATTCTAAAATTCCACCCAACCTGCGCACCCTTTGCACGGCTTCTGTGCCTTCTTGCACTCCCGCGGAAAATGAGATCAACGTTTCCCTCCTGAGCTTTTAGAGATGAACTCTGAACCCGTCAACGCACTCCTTGCAGACGCTTCACTACACTCCTTGCAGGAACTCTTGCTCAGAGAGAAGAACAATTGAAACTCATTCCCTTATTCTCTCTCAGACTTCAAACACTAAATAATAAATCATACATACACAACATAACAACAATTGTACAATAGAAAGAGTAAACAACCATAAGAATAACATTTAGTATGTATAGACATAAAGCATTATAACACCATGAGTCTGAATCAAAGCTTCATATATTAATTTCAGAACTTCTATACATGGATTCTTCTACACAACTCTCTGCTACAACTCTTCTCTATGCTCTATGATATTCTTGATAATGTTACAATGATACAAGATGAGGGTGTCTATATCCGTTTTCCCTCCAGCTCCTAAAGCTGTCTAATCTAGAATTTTAAATCTACCTACTTTCATTAACTATGCATAAATGCCTCTACACCTTACAAATGAGAGCGAATCACTCAAGATCTGTTTACAATATGGAAGTACGCCCTTCTTAACTATTACATTAAAGTCTGCGCATCCAAACTTTCAAAATATTGCAAACAATTCTAACATGTGCCAAAAATGCGGTGGCGTTTGTCCCACGCTCGCTTGCTGCTGGCGATGCTCCTGCATCACAATACAGGGGGGAAGTCTTCTAATCATGCTTTATTAGAGTGTTAATTTTTCGTAATTAATCTCAGGAGGCCGAAAAAGAGATAAACTTCCACTCGAAAGATGCCCTTTCAAACCTTTTAACAAGTGCGAAAGAAAGCAAGCTCACTCTGTTAACACTCAAAATGTTCCCTTAAAATTTTGAAGCGCCTTCATAAATTTGTGCTTGACTCACCAAATTCCCAATGTCTTTTGCCTCTTGTCATACCTTCTAAATTTCTCATTGATTCTTGATGAGTTTCCATTCATCGTTTTTTTCCCATAAATCCCATGATATTTGACCTATGTGACCTGCTTGTAAAAAAAACCTATAACTGCCATTTCTCCTAGATTTTGACTTTTTATTGTTTCTTATATTTTCAAATAAAAATATAAGTTTTTATTTGTTAATTAAGCCTTTTTTTTACCAAAAACATGGTGATGTGTGCTCAAATGATTAACCATTTATCTTAAGTCAAGCCTATCGACCAATCTAGTGCATATACATAAGCCACACAATTCATTGCAACAAAACAAGTCCCAACGATAAGCCCGATACCATTCCACATATCTCATCGAATACACTTTGGAGTATTGGTGCATATAAGCACGACAATATCTAATTCCCCGATGCATGTGGGATATGTCCCATGAATCATTTTTTAAATAAAATATAGGCTGCCAGGTGCATTGTGCATGTGTCAAAGGCAAATGCGATATGGTACACTTGTTCAATAAAGGACTATTGATCTTCAGAGAAACATTCTTCTTGAATTACATTGAAGAAAATGATGAGGTATTGATTGTTGGATTCAGGTGAAAGGGGCACACTATGGGAGGTCCCCAAAGAGCGCACAGGGAAAGAACCCGAGCCAAATCTGTAGATGATGGATCATAGTGTATAGATTTCACCAAAGAATTTGATGTACAGGTGCTTTACCTAAAAGCTTTCAATGAACACCTTCTTTCGGATCATTGCTATCAAGTTTTGCTTGGCGATATGAGAGGGCGACTTTGACATAGCTGGAAAAAAAATTATGACTAGTTAACGCCTGACCTTTGATCGCGATAACTTGAAGTTGGATTGGTCTCCATCTGATTGCTATCAACTAGATAAAAATGAAGTCGCTTTGGTCCCTTCACCTTCACCACATAAAATCTTGAGAACACCTTTACAACAACAACCCTATATCGTATTTCTTATGAATATGTAATGGAAATGCCAATAGGGGAAACTGGATCATGGGAAAATTCTCCACACATTCAATATGCACTCAACTTCAATATGGAGACCACCTTCTCAAAATTTCCTCTGCATAACTTTAATAATTGTTTAGGGCATGCAATCCCTCCTGCATTCATCCATACCACTATACCAAGAACTTTAAACTGTTATGGGGTAGACCTTTTTTACCTTTTTCTTAAACAAGGGGAAAAGTCATATCAATCAAGGAATTTGTAGAAGCTTGCAAAGCTACAACATGAGTCAATATCACAGAAGAGTATCTTGGTCGGCCACTAGGAGATTTTGTAGAAGTTTATGGTAGATCCCAAGATTTTATATGTTGATTGATGTTGGGATCATGTTTTTCATCTACATCTTTGTTGAGTTCTTTACTCAAATCCTTTTCTACATACCTTGCTTGTTAAGAGCTATGACATATACATATGACTGTGGGGTTTTTACACATTTTCATTCTACATCATGCATGAGGTTTTTACCCCGGGAGATTTATGAAGGAGCTGAAGCTGAGTTCAGAGTGGATGATGATGAAAACTTTCAAACACATTATACTCGCAACATGCTCTAGATTTGATTTTTACAAAGGATGGCGATACACAGTTTGTATTAGATATGAAGTTGGAGACAATTATATTAGTTGAAGTAGCTCAACACTGAATTTTGACACCTTCTGCAACCTTGTGCTAATCTCAAAAACCTATGCAAGGTATCAAAGTAAATCAAGATGAAAACAAAGAATATGGTAGACAATCAACAATTCAAGGATATTTTCAGAAATATATTGAAAGTTTGCTACGAAATATACTGCAGAATGTGCTATGAATTCCTGAGGTGCTGCAGAATGTGCTACAAATTCTTGTTTGGGAGGTGTCAAAGGGAGTAAGCAGATTCCAGGTGTTCTTTGGGATCATTCCAATTGTTAGAAGGTTAGTTATGATTTGGAGGGCCACCTTTCAAAGGGAGAGGCACTCAAAAGAGGTAGTTCATCAACATAAAGAAATGTTAGGGGCATGGCCAACATTATCCTTGTTTTTAGCATTTTAGTTATTCCTGTTATCCACATGTTTCCTTTTCCATTTTGAGGGTAGAGGATCCGATGTAAGGGAGGTTATTTGAATGATAGTATTGTCACTGACAACAAAAGATATAAAAATACTATTGTAAGTCTGATTAAAGGTTAGAATGAGCTAGGGGGAAGGGGGCTTTGGACCCAAAGGAATTCAAAGTGGTTATCATTGTGTTCTTTTCCTTTCTCTGTATTTGTTCAGACTTGTTATTCCTTATCAATGGAGATCAATTTCCTTTTCTTTTCTATCTTTCTCTGTGTATTAATATTAATGAGTGACTGATTTACTCTTGTTCTTATTCATACGATGATTGAATGAGGTTTTATTCTTTGCATTGGTGACATAGAACTTGCTAATACACATATTTTCACTGTGAATTTACTGTCATAAGTGCTCAAAGTATCTAGGATAGTTTCAGACCACAATTTTCCTTTTTCTCATTCTTTTATCAAACCTTTCATCTGATCTGAAGTTGCTAAGGCCACTTTTGCTGAAGGATATGGTTAGGAATGTGTAAAGTAGATGAATTTGATTGTCCTTATGGTCAAATCCCTGTGACTTTACCTCTTATATTTCAAGATTAAATTTGAATTCTTTGCATGTTACCAAGCTTACCTAATTACAGTCTAGGGTGACTCTTGGAGTGATAACATAAATGGCATCATTTCCGGGGAAGGAAGTGTGAATATAGCTTCCTTGGGAGAACGAAATAGATCCAGCTCTTGATGGTAGACAAGATAGGGACACAAAAAACTGACTGTATTATCTACCTGGCGAATCCACAATCATAGACTCCATTGGGGAGGATCCCGTTGACAGAAAGATGAAGGGGCATAACTGTAAAAACAAGTATCTCTTCATGAGCTTTCTTCATGAACTTTTGTTGTTCTTTATCAGCTCATTTTTTCTTTTCCCTTCACATATAAAGAGGATCATCTTGTGCTTTGTTTATTCGGATGAACATCAACCTTATTTTATATATCCATCCTTGATAGAAGAAAATTTGTAGCTTGCTTGTGTTGTTGAGGTTGGTCTTGAACCTTCATTTCATCCTATTGAGAAGAATGAGGTTTATATCTCCATCCCTCCTGAACATACTTAGCCATGTGACCATGAGAATGATGAAATTAATTCAAAGCCTTCTATGATATCATTATATTTAGTTATTATTGAGCCTTGCCATCAACTTGTTAATCCTCATGTTCATCCCATTGCTTTTCAAACTAGAATAATAATTAAGATGTTTAAACCTTTAAGGGTTCCATATCATCTGCATCCTCATCCTCTTGATTTCCTTGAGTATCTTCCCTAGTTTTCTGGAGAGGATCATGTTACAGTTGAGTCACTTGGGGGCCTTTGAGAATTGTATTGATCGGTTTTAGATAATACATGATGATGTTATTATGAGGTTTCTCTCCAAATATTTGTTCAAATATGTTGTTGTGTGGTTTAAGAGTTTGAGAGCTGATTCCATTTGTTCTTGGATCGAGTTAAGAAATTCTTTTTCAAAATGTTGGGGTGAGAACAAGTCTCTTGATCAATACCTTCCTGACATTTATGATTTGAGGAGAGGAGAGGAAGAAGTTTTGTTTGTCTTTAATAGGAGGTTATACAGTGTTTATCATAGCATGCCCTCGTATATTCAGCTACAAAGACTATTGCCATGGTGTTCTATGTTATGGCTCAGTATCCATACCTTGTCCTTCTCCTGAGAGAAATGAAATCTTCATCATTAAGAAGCTTATTTGAAGATGTTGGAGAAGTAGAGAAGAAAATCCGTGCTTCCAAGAGAATTCGAGATTCATCTTATTTTGAATTTTTTCATGCACATGAGCAGGAAGACTGTCAGTATGTTTCATATTTTTAGCAAGAAGGCAGCGAGTATGAAGAAGATTTGGAATAGCAACAAGGATGTAAGTATATTTCATATTGGGAACTAGATTCTTCAGTTTTTGAAGATTTTTCTATGGACATGTATGCATGCCAAGCTTATGATCAGTTTTCGAACCATGTTGAGCATATAATAGCTGTTGATTGCATAGATAATTACATGTTTCTAGATGATCATAATCCGTATGTTTTAAACCCTACTTTACCATTATATTGTGATCAATATTCTGAAGAGGGAGTTGTTGCTACTAATGATCAAGATCTGGTCACAAGGGAACTAGAAGGTTATCGGTTTTCAAGCAGAAAGACATTCATGGATGAACAGTTGTTTTATGTAGACCAACATGCTTTCAAAGATTCATTTACATCCTTGTTGGTGTCAAATTTTTCATATCATCTGAAAATTTCAAATTTCATTAACTCACCAACACTTCCGAGTGAGTATTGTTTCTTGAAGGAGTTTTTATCACTGTTGTTACATTTCAGTTATTATTTATTGGTCAGTGGTAAAGACAAGATCACTTCAGTAATCAAGTTGCTTGAATGGATATTGTGGAAATCTACCTTTACTTGACCAAATTGCAGATTTGGTTAGAGGTATGGTAGTGTAGGAAATAAGCTCATTTCTGAGCATTTTCTTTCCTTCAGTTTGCAGCAGATGTATCTGTTAGTTTGCTTAAATAAGTGATAGGTTTTGAAAGTTTGCAGAGAGAGGTTGCACAATTGACTCCATAGCCCAATGGAAAAGGCCACTGGAACTACTAGGTTCTTGGAGCCTCGTAGGGAGGTCTCCATCCCATTTGGAGCCAGTTGTTAGCGCTCAAAATGTTCCCTTAAAATTTTGAAGCGCCTTCATAAATTTGTGCTTGACTCGCCAAATTCCCAATGTCTTCTGCCTCTTGTCATAACTTCCAGATTTCTTATTGATTCTTGATGAGTTTCCATTCATCGCTTTTTTCCCAAAAATCCTATGATCTTTGACCTATGTCCTGCTTGTAAAAAAAAACTATAACTGTCATTTCTCCTAGATTTTTAATTTTTATTGTTTCCTATATTTCAAATAAAAATATAAGTTTTTATTTGTTAATTTATCCTTTTTTAACCCAAAAAGGGTGGTGTGTGCTCAAGTGATTACCCATTTATATTAAGTCAATCCTATCGACCAATCTAGTGCATATACCAAAGCCACACAATTCATTGCAACAACACAAATCCCAGTGCTAAGCACCAAGCCCGATACCATTCCACATATCTCATCGAATACACTTAGGAGTATTGGCACATATAAGCACACCAATCTCTAATTCCCCGATGCATGTAGGATATATCCCATGAGTCATTTTTTAAATAAAATACAGGCTGCCAGGTGCATTGTGTAGGTGTCAAAGGAAAATGCGATATGTTCCACCTGTTCAATAAAGGACTATTGATATCCATAACAACATTCTTCTTGAATTACATTAAAGAAAATGATGAGGTCTTGATTGCTGGATTCAGGTGAAAGGGGCACTCCGTGGGAGGTCTCCAAAGAGCACACAGGGAAAGAAACTAAGCCAACTCTATAGATGATGGATCGTAGTGTACATATTTCACCAAAGAATTTGATGTACAAGTGATTTACCTAAAATATTTCAATGAAGACCTTATTTGGGATCATTGCTATCACGTTTTGCTTGGCGATATGAGAGGGATACTTTGACATAGCTAGACACAAATTTATGACTAGTTACCGCCTGGCCTTGGATAGCAATAACTTGAAGTTGGATTGGTCTCCATCTGATTGCTATCAACTAGATAAAAATGAAGGCGCTTTGGTCCCTTCACCTTCACCACATAAAATATTGAGAACACCTTTACAAAAAAAACCCTATATCATATTTCTTATGTGTATGTAATGGTAATGCCAATAGGGGCAACTGCATCATGGGAAAGTCTCCACACATTCAATATGCACTCAACTTCAATCTGGAGACCACCTTCTCAAAATTGCCTCTGCAGAACTTTAATAATTGTTTAGGGCATGCAAGCCCTCTTGCATTCAACCATAGCACTATACCAAGAACTTTAAACTGTTATGGGGTACAACTTTTTTACCTTTTTATTAAACAAGGAGAAAAGGAAGATCAATCAAGGAATTTGTAGAAGCTTGCAAAGCTGCAACATGAGTCAATATCACAGAAGAGTATCTTGGTCGGCCACCAGGAGATTTTGTAGAAGTTTATGGTAGATCCTAAGATTTTATATGTTGATTGATGTTGGGATCATGTTTGTCATCTACATATCTATTTAGTTCTTTACTCAAAACCTTTTCTACATACCTTTCTTGTTAAGATCTATGACATATACATATGATTGTGGGGTTTTTACACATTTTCATTCCACATCATGTATGAGGTTTTTACCCTGGGATATTTATGAAGGAGCTGAAGCTGAGTCCATAGTGGATGATGATGAAAGCTGTCAAACACATTATAATGGAAACATGCTCTAGATTTGATTTTTACAGAGGATGGTGATACATAGTTTGTAACAATTTGTATTAGATATGCATTTGGAGACACTTATATCAGTTGAAGCATCTCAACACTGAATTTTGACACCTTTTGCAACCTTGTGCTAATATCAACAACCTCTGCAAGGTATTAAAGAAACTCAAGATGAAAACATAGCATATGGAAAACAATCAACAATTCAAGGATATTTTCAGAAATCTATTGAAAGTTCACTACATAATCTGCTGCAGAATGTGCTACGAATTCCTGAGGTGCTGTAGAATGTGCTACAAATTCCTGTTCGGAGGTGTCAAAGGGAGTAAGCAGCTGCCAGGTGTTCTTTGGGATCATGCCAGTTGTTAGAAGGTCAGTTATGAGTTGGAGGGCCACCTGTCAAAGGGAGAAGTGCTCAAAAGAGGCAGTTCATAAACATAAAGAAATGTTAGGGGCGTGGCTAACATTATCCTTGTTTTTAGAATTTTAGTTATTCTTGTTATCCACATGTTTCCTTTTCCATTTTGAGGGAAGAGGATCCGATGTAAGGGAGGTTATTCGAATGATAGTGTTGTCACTGACAACAAAAGATATAAAAAGACTATTGTAAGTCTGATTAAAGGTTAGAATGAGCTAGGGGGGAGGGGGCTTTGGACGCAGAGGAATTCAGAGTGGTTATCACTGTGTTCTTTTCCTTTCTCTGTATTTGTTCAGACTTGTGTTTTCTTATCAATGGAGATCAATTTCCTTTTCTTTTTTGTCTTTCTCTGTGTATTAATATTAATGAGTGACTGATTTACTCTTGTTCTTATTCATATGATGATTGAATGAGGTTTTATTCTTTGCATTGGTGACGTAGAACTTGTTAATACACAGATTTTCACTGTGAATTTACTGTCATAAGTGCTCGAAGTATCTAAGACAATTTCAGACCATAATTTTTCTTTTTCTCATTATTTTATAAAACCTTTCGTCTGATCTGAAGTTGCTAAGGCCACTTTTGCTGAAGGATATGGTTAGGAATGTGTAAAGTAGATGAATTTGATTGTCTTTATGGTCGAATCCCTGTGACTTTACAACTTACCTTTCAAGATTAAATTTGAATTCTTTGCATGTTACCAAGCTCACCTGATTACAGTCTAGGGTGACTCTTGGAGTGATAACACACTCGACAATATTTTCATGTTTAGAGAGTCTAAAAAGGGCTTAAAGGAGACTCCAAAGAGTTCCTTTTTCTTATCGCTTTTACGATTCTGAAAAAGTGATAAAAGTAGACTCAGTAACCTATTCTCATGTATTAATGAGCATGAGAAAGAACAAAGACTAAGCTCGATAAACTATTCTCTTGTATTTATGAGCACACGAAAGAACAATGACTAAGGTCGGTAACCTATTCTCATGTATTTACGAGCACAAGAAAGAACAAAGAGTGAGCTCAGAATTGGTTTCATTTTTACACAATCTTGCAACAAAATTAAACTATGCTTGTAACTCCAGGTTCAATCCCCATATTTTTGTTTCATTTTTTAATGAGCTTTTCACAGAGAGGAGAAACTATGCTCGTAGATCCCTTTTCATTTTTTAATGAGCTTGCCACAGAGAAGAAAAAACTATGCTTGTAACCTCTCCTTGATCATGGATTCCAAGAGGAAAATACTCTAGAAGAAATAGATGTTAAGGGACAAATGTCATCCATGGCTTCCAAGAGATCTTCGATAGATGGATGAAAAAAACTCCGGAAGGAATAATTGTCGATGACCTCGATAAGGGTAGGGATATATGGCTCTAATAGTCCTATCGAAGAGATGACCATGTCAACTACCAGATCTAAGTCAGGAGAAGGGAGAGATTACCTTGGAGTTGAATGCATGGGATAGGTCATTATATAATTGACCCGTGACGGGGCAGACATAACTGGTATGTATGGACCATTTAGGGAAGGTGGATGGTTGACCATCAGATGAGAGTCAATGAATGAAAGTTGGTTGATCATTACTATGTTTCCATTGTGAGGGAAACATATCACTCGAAAGAGAGTGGACACAAAATCTCTCATAACGTAGACATAGTATCACCCGAGGAGAAGGTTAAACTCCAAGGGGTCATGAACTACCATCACATCGACGTAGACCATTTTTGCTCCCAAAGTAATCGAAAATTGAGAAAGGATCCCTAAAGGTTGACTAACTCTTATGTCAAAGGTCAATAGATTTTGAGCCACGGGTGTAAGCTGCGGGGAACCAAAATATTTCCAAGCATTCGTGGATAATATGCTAACAGAAGCACCTTCGTCTATTATAGTGTTAGGAATATTCCTATCACAAACCTACACGATGATTTGGAAAGGCACAATAGAAGAAAGACATGGTTTTGTCAAATGATTCCAATCAATAGAAATCATCTGAGTTCTTGAAGGGGATTCCATTGGGATGGGAAGAGTTCCCCCTTGTCTGGGTGAATCAATATTAACAAGGTATACTTGGGCGAAATCCTTACTCTTTGAATAAAGAGTGGGATTGATCGATGATGGAATCAGAGCGACCACTTGGGTTGCATTCCTTAAGGGAGGAGTGGGATAGATTGATGATGGAATCCGATCAACCACTTTGGGTTCATTCTTTATATTAAGAGAGGGGTTGATCGATGACGGAACTAGATCAACTACTTGGGTTACTAGTTCAACTAAGGATAAAACCAGATTGACCACCTGATCAACCGGATTGACCGGGGATGGAACCAGATTAACTAGTCCATCAACTAATGACGGGTTGGGAGAGATCTTATGATAACCGGTTGTAAGTTGAATATTTTCGAAAAGATAAGAAGCCTCATCCATACGAGGGAAAAGGTGAGAGTGATGATCACCTTCGCATAACATACAAGAAATTTGATGGTTTTATTCTTCTTACCAACCTTAACGTCACTAGTTGATGGGGTTTCATCAAAATATCCAACAAGGGTTGATGACATGGAAGACCACATTTCTAAGACTTTGGGGAGACCAGGGAAATCCCTCAGAAAGTGGTCACCCTTACAAAGCCTGGAAGGGAATTTGGGTTTAGGATTCTTCATTTTAGACTTGTCGACTTTATCAACACTCCCAATATGATTAACAATATGTGGTTGCTTAGATCCAACATGACCTGATGCAGTTGGAGGCTTGGTCTTTTTCTGATTCTTATTCTTCTTCTCCTTCCATTTTTTTTTTTTTATCAACTTGGCTACTCTCTTTAAATATTTCACTAGGCGAAGAAGGAGAAAGGGAAGGAGACCTGACGAGTGAAAAAAATGAAATTTTGACATGAAGTTGATTTGTGGCTGGTGTGCTTATATCTGAAGCATTAGGTGCATTCGAAGCATTGGGAAAAGTCAAGATCACCGGAGTGAGGAACAACCAAACTGGTAACCCGATGTTGAGTCCCAGAAGACTGTTGGTACAGGGGAAAACCCAGGGTTCAATGCTACAACAACGCACCAACAAAACCCTAACTACTGGCCCTTTCGACAACACCTGCGAAGCAGATGAAGTCTCACCTGAGGTAGAAGCACGGGTGGTTGAAGGAATCAAATGTATGCAACCTTAGTTGGGACACAGATCTGTGATTGTAACACCTTAACACAACACTTAGTTATTACAGTTCATTATTTTTCAGCTTTAGTTCACAATGCAGCTAAACCCTAACGACAAATCAACACATTATTCACACAGACCCAATAGATTCAAGCACTAAGCATACAAATAAAGATTATATCTAGCATTCATTTACATTATTCAACACTAAACTATCATATCAGATTCATCTTTCATTTAACATCGCACTAAGCATTGAATCACATAAACAAAAGAACAACCAAAAGCACAAAACATTCACAACACAGGATATATGTGGTTCACCCCCACCCTAGGGATACGTCCACCAACTCTTCTTCTCTTTATTATCTCTGTCAAGCGTCTTACAGGCACAAAGCATTAGAACACTACTCCACATAGGATAGGAGATCTGCGCACACTTTTCCAAATCTTCCTTCCCCTAGTAGATCTAGGCACAGAGCCTTACAAAGTCTGTGCACAAAGCACTACATATGACTTGCACTTAGCTCTGCAAGTCTTAATCACGTCTTCTTGCACATATCCAGTACTAGCACTCAACCATCGGTCGCTACTTACATCGCCTAGTTTTCTATTTATACATTACAAAATTAGGCCTAAACATGGGTAAACCCATGGGCCGACATCCCCATACCCGTTACATAAGCCCAAAAACCCAAAAATCCCTAAAAAGGGCCCGAGATCCCACGATCTCTGCTTCGTCTTGCGCTCCGCCTTCAACAACCTGTCGAAGTCCAAAAAATAGGTCAAATATGACCAAGGATCCTCAAAACTTGGTCAAGGGCCAATAGGCCCCCAACACTCACCTATGACTCGTCCCGAGTCACTCTGGTCTAGGTAATTCTACCTCGAACGACTCTAGCTTGGATCTAGATGCTTTGACTTGTTATTGTGCCATGGCCTCCTGCTCAACAAAATCTTGGATAACAACTTTGTTGACAGGTCCCTCTAGGTGTTGTTCAGCTGCAGTGATGACTTGCTCCAGTTCTGCTCCTTGACCTTCGATCTCTGAGAACAATTGGAAAGTCTCATCCTGTATAGGTTGGAGCCTTTGAGTCACTTCCATGAGTCTTATCTAAATGGTATGGACCTACTGTTGAGTAGTGCGCTTCTCTTGGGATCGTTTCATCCTTTCAACCACTGACAGGGGCTTCAACTGCACATGTATTGTTTCTGCTTGTTGCTTCGCCTCTTGGAGCTATGACTCTAGTGCCTTTAATTCTGGATTCTCAGTGAGTTGATCATAAGTATGGTCACTAGAATCACTTAGTTGCTTACATTCCATGACAAGGGAATTTATTCTCTCAACTGTGCTTCGAGCAGTCACATCTCTTTGATCTCTCACATCCTGCGGAGTATTGGGCACTGTGCGGAGCTCTAAGTCTGCTATTCTTTGTTGTAGTTGTTGGATATCTTCTGCGAGCTGCTCTACTTGATGCTCGACACAGTCTTCTGCCTTTGTCTCTAAGCCTGTCACAGAGCAGAGTGCTCTGTTGACTACTTCTTTCACTTTGAGTTGCTCTGTGAGAAACTNCCACACATTTCCCTGTGAGGTAAATGACAAAGCCCGTGACCTGCATGGGTCTGTTCTTCCTTACTAACTTTCCTACGATTAATTGGCATGCTAGGCACACTACGCCATTCTGGATGGAAGCTACCTTGTAACCTCACATCCCCTTCTCAACATCATCATAGGTATCCTTGATATTCTATGCTAACGTGTGATCTGTGGCTTTCCCTGGATAGAAGTCTTGCAAGTCAGGTCCTTGCATACTCAATCTGGTGATCCTATGGATCAATGTCAGATTGACTGTGATACGACAGTCTAGCCATAAGTAGCCGCCATGATAACATGAAAGTAGGAGCTTGACATAGGCGTTAACTTCCTGGTGCCTTCCAAAGTGTGGGATTTTCATTACATTCAATAAGGTGGGCTGCGCGAGGTTCATCGTCCATGGCTGGGGGATTATTTCTGAGTTCTTCCCCTTCGTCCAGGTCAAGTGTTTATATGGGGCGAGCATACTATGGTTCTTGTGGTCTCCTAAGTTGAAGTCATTTAACTTCAATGTTGCGATCTTGTCCTGCTGCGCTTTAACTGCGCGTATCCCCTTTGGGAGGTACGTAGTAACCATGTTGTACTCAAAATCTCTCGACACACTATCACAAATCACTACGCCGGCTAGAGGTGGGATGTAGTCGGGTAATATGGTTGGTATTAGCTTCACATTTTCTAGGTTATGTTTGTGCTTGGTTCTCTTTTCTGTGACAACTCAGGATGGTCTGGATCCACAAGCGGTCAACGAAGAGGCTTGCACTCCTCTCATCGAGGACGCTTGAATACTTGTAGACATTACTTTCTCATACATGAGATCGATGAGAACTTCTTCGACGATTTTCTCCGTGGCGTTGAGCTCGTTTGACATACACGCTTAGATCAAATGGATGGATGAGTGCGCAAAACAATAGAACTGGTGTCGATATTACTAATCATAGTGCGGTAGCAATGAGTTCTCTCTGATACAATTCACAAAAGTGTTCTCGGTGCAATAGTCGACAAAATAAGTAGACAAAAACATAACGGATCTTTCCAACGGACAAGAGACCCTCATTAATTTAGTTATGTCTGTTACAGTGTGGTCCCAACGGTTTGATGGTGAGCCTTCTGACCACAAATTTTGTTCTACTCGTTCAAGGTGTCAGTCTAATGGTTATACTCTTTCCAACGGCTATATTTCTTCACCATGGCGAAGTGCCATGTGGCGCTATTATGATATCCCCAAAAAGTTCAAGTTTTGTAAATTTTCCTTCTGCGAAGTTCCCTCTGGAACCTTCTATAACTTTTCGATCTTTGATCTCTTCTTGCTTAGTTTTCTAGCCTGCTTTCCATTGAGCTTCGTCTCGGTATTCCTCTTTCCATTCTGATTCTTATCTCCTCTTGGCATAGTAACTTCGCATTGTTGAGATTATTTCCTAGGATTCAAGGGAAATACTTCTTCTTTATCTGGGGTAGGTGGTTTAGTCTTCTGTGAGTCTTGTGTTCTTTCAACTTCGACATCCAAGTTTCTGGTTCTAAATAGCTTCGATATTTTCTCTTATTCTTCAATCAAGTGTGCGATCCTCCTAGTCATGAAATCTTTTAATTCTTTCTTTTTCTTCTCTAAGACTTCTTCTTCTTTCCTTTTGGCCTGATCCTTTCCAATCCAAAGTTTTCCTAGTAACATAGCAAATGGGGCGCTATTCTCAATAAATTTAACAACCTCAAAATCTTCTTCTGTCGAAGATCCATGAGCACTCATAGATATTTGGGTAAGTCTTACACATAGGGTTATCAATTTTCCTCTAAATAATCCTATTCCTCCCAATGAAGGAATCATAGCAGGCTTTCCCAAAATTTCCCAAGTTTTTTCTGTCATGATATTCACATGTGTTTCTTCATCCAGAGTATAGTCAATGTCAAAGTATCCTATTCTTACTTCTATTTTCTCTTTCTCTTTTAAGATATTTGATATATTAGTATCTTTGTGGTCATTCAGGGTTTCTTTCATCTGTAATAGTATAGTCTCCAATTCCTTCTGGGGTTCTTCCATGGTCTTAGTTTCTTGACCTTTATCGGGGTCTACTTGTTCCATATTCATTTTTTCAAGCTTAGAAATCATTCTAGGATAATCCACAACTTCATGATCCATAGCTTTACAACAAAGACAACTGGGTCTTCTACCATGGCATTCCTTAGCAAGATGTCCCGGTCTTCTACAACTGTAACAAAGAGTTAATCCTCTCTTTCTCTTAAAGGATCCACATCCTTTCCTATACTTTGCACTAGAATCATGGTAGCTAACCTGCAAAAAAATATTTCTAGGATCCTGCATCCATTTGTTCATCCAAGCATTCTTTCTATGCATAGGAATAACATATCTTTCATTATTCTTATCAGATCTACTTATATCAAATCTTCTTTCTTCTAGTTGTGCCCTAGTTTTCAGGCTAGGACAAAATTTATCAAACATACCTAGATCCATATTCTTGAAACAAAAATTTCCACTTATCTTACTTTCGACAGAGCACAAAGCTTCCAGATCTAAAAAATTTCATTATTCTTACCTCTATCAAAGTAAAAAATCGTTCAGATCTTACCTCTTTTCTTCAGATCTGCCTCCTTCCTTAGCACAAAGCTTTGTAAGTCAAGAAACAAATCTACGTACATAGATTTATTTATTTTCCTCAGTTCCCAACAATCACAGTTTCAGGTCAGATCTTCACACAAAGCTTCTTCTTTCTCAGTTCCCAGCAATCACAGTTTCAATCAGATCTTCAGACAAAGCTTCTTCTTCCTCAGTTCCCAAGAATCACAGTTTCAGGTCCCGACAACGGAACCATTTGTTGGAACAGGGGTAGACCCAGGGTTCAACGCACCAAAAATGAACCAACAAAACCCTAACTATCGACCCTTTCGGCAACACTTGTGAAGCAGATGAAGTCTCACCCGAGGTAGAATTAGGGGTGGTTGCAGGACTCAGATGTCTGCAACCTTAGCTGGGACACAGATATGTGATTGTAACACCTTAATAAAACACTTAGTTATTACAGTTCATTAGTTTTCATCTTTAATTCACAGTGCAACTAAACCCTAACGACAGATCAACGCAGTATTCACACATACCCAATAGATTCAAGCACTAAGCATACAAATAGAGATCAGATCTAGCATTCATTCACATTATTCAACACTAAACTATCATATCGAATTCATCTATCATTTAACATCACACTAAGAATTGAATCACATAAACAAAATAACAACCAAAAGCACAAAGCATTCACAACACATGATATACGTGGTTCACCCCCACTCTGGGGCTACGTCCACCAACTCTTCTTCTCTCTATTATCTTTGTCAAGTGTCTTACAGGCACAAAGCATCAGAACACTACTCCGCATAGGACATGAGATCTGCGTGCACTTCGCCAGATCCTCCTTCCCCAAGCATATATAAGCATAGAGCCTTACACAGTTTGTGCATAAAGCACTATAGATGACTTGCACTTAGCTCTGCAAGTCTTAATCACGTCTTCTTTCACATATCCAGTACTAGCACTCATCCATCGGTCGCTACTTACATCACCTAGTTTTCTATTTATACATTACAAAATCAGGCCTAAACATGGGTAAACCCATGGGACGACATCCCCATACCCATTACATAAGCCCAAAAAGACAAAAATCCTTAAAAAGGGGTCAAGATCCCGCGATCTCCGCTTCGTATTGCGCTCTGCCTTCGACAACCTGTCAAAGTCCCAAAAATAGGTCAAACATGACCAAGGATCCTCAAAACTTGGTCAAGGGATAACAAAGACTCAGTGTGGCAATGCATATAGGACCAACATTTCCAAAAGAAGGAAAGGCAAAAGATTCCCCAGGAAAAGGGGTTCCTTCATTGGTACGCCCAGGAACTGATGCCATTGACATTGACTCAACCTAAGGTCCACTAGGAAAAACAAATAACACACACTATAAATCTAAGAAGAAAACAATCAAACAAACCTTCCCATAATGAAACCACTAGTTGGTGATTAAATCCAACATCGCAAGATCAATATAGGAAGGGGATGAGATAGAGCGGGTGGATCAGTTACGTTGGCGACCTGCTTAATGGACTTATGCCTTGGTGAAGGTTTCCACATGGTTTACCCTCTAAGGAGCCTGAGTGAGTTTGACCAATGTCTGACCCAGGTACGGTGAAGACTCCCCTTCACCGTCACCTTGTGTATCAACCCTACAGATATAGGCCACTAAGGTTACTAACTCGCAGTCAAAATCCAGGCGGATACAATCGACAGTCGGGATCGAACGTATGGGAAAGATAACAAGTCCGAAAGTATTCAAGAGAATTGAAGACAAGTGGACCAGAAGACTACTGAGGACCCCGAACGAATTCAAGATTCACGAAGCTTCGAGACCAAATGAAACCAACTGTTTCTCAGGAAGAACCCCTGATATACGATCTTTCTGCTACATGGGTTAAGCTTCAGAGGGGAAATATCTGCCGCTATCCCACACTCGACCTTATGTTTAACCCTTGTGTGAGAGGGGGATCCTGACTATGCTTATACGAACAATTGGATTTACCGCTCCCTAGAAAAATATTCTATGTTTGTCTGACATCTTTGGAAAGTTATCCTCACAACCTACTCCAAATCCCTACACTTTAAGCTAATGTAGGTTCGTTACCAGATAATATAAAAGCGTCTGATCAATTTTATAAGCACTTCATTTTAGGGCTGTTGTTTACTCAAGGGTGCGAACGTGAAACTTATGATGTTATAGACTTGACTCCAAAAGAATGCAAAGTAATGAGATGCAAATATTTTTCTTCAATGAATCCTACATACGGGATGGAGAAGAGGTTCAACTTTCTTTAACAAAAACACCCAATTCCCAACTGCAATTTTCTAAATGCAATCTACTACACTACCTAAAAGAAAGAATGAAACTATCTTCTTTGTTTGATTCTAAAAGAAATAAATTGCAAATCCTTTAACGCTTCATTACTTTCAATTAAAATGAAAGAGTTGAGTGCAAATAAAAAATACATGAAGAAAAAATATTTCAAACAAAGAATGCACTCACAGGATAATGAGCACTGAAAGAAACTAGTATGATAAATCCTTCAATCAAGGACTCGAAAATCGACAAACATTAAAGGGATACAAGAAATTTCAGAGAAGAATCCATAAATTGATAGGGAGAAAGAGAAGTCACTCAACTGTCTTGACAAAATGAGAAATAAGAAAGATCAATAAAATCTAGGTTGTGGTAAGCACAAAGTCTCAAATCATTCAAAGAGGAAATATTTGAAAAGTAACTTAAGACCAACAAACCTTTGCAGACCTTTTCAATGAGTCAGATAACCAAGAGATTTTTGCAAGACCCATACCAAACCAAGAAGAGACAAGGAGAACCAATCTCGCAATTTGGAAAAGGTTGCAAGCTCAAACAAGACAATGAAAAGAGTGATAAGAAGCCCAAATCCTCAACCTAAACAAAGTCACAAGAAAAAATACAGACTCTGGGAAAAATACCTCCAACAAAGGGATGAGAAAAACATGGCATATTCTCTTGGATCTACTCAAAACAAGAGATCAACTCTCCCTAAAACAAAGTGACAGAGCGCTGATCAGATAACCACTGCCTCGGTAGCCACTCTAGGGGAGCGCTAGTCATGTAGATGCTTGAAAATAAGTGTAAAAAAAGAACAAAATCAATAGAGATTGGCTTGGTAACTATGACTATTGCTTGATGAAACAAAGGGAAGATGGAAGGCTAAAAAAAAGTCAACTAAACAATATCAAACTAGGAAAAGGTTCAGATGATCTAAGGAAAGACAAGTCAATGCCCTTCCCCAGTGGAGTCACCAATTTATGTTATGGAAATATTCCCCTGCAGACATGTGAGCTTTCCCTTGGATTACAGACCCCTATACCAAGACACAAAATTACATTTGGACACTACCATTCTTATGAATTCATTTTTTCCATTGAAAAAGAGAGAAGGAGGGGAAGTATGATGCACCTCATTTATGACGTTTGTCCAAGCCACTCCAACCCATGAGCTTGATCTTCACTCTTGGGGAAAATCCATAGATGCAATGTGTTAGCGCGAATTCTTGCACAGGGGTGTTTTCTCTCCAAGATTCGATTCTGTGGCGTAAATGCAAAGAAATGGGGCGTAAAAGACCTAACAAATGCATTTTGTCTGAAGTCACAGCCATGAGCGCAATGTGCAACACACAGAAAATCCATTTCGGGTTGAAATTACAAGCAGGCGGGCAGCTTCAGTATTTAGCGGCGAGGATCGATTGATGGAACAAATCGTCGGTTGGTGGATATATGCAACCAACGGAGTTGCACTATGTTTAACACAGGAATCGGGCCCGCAATCTCACCGAAATGATCCATGCCGTCCATCCTGGAGGAGCACGTGGCACACGATCGATCTTTATCGCCACTTCACCTATCGCGACTTTGAAGAACAAGGACCAGCCTCCACCCAACTGCGATACGCGAGATGCGAAGGCAGCTGAGATTTGGGCCCACAGTCTCACCGAAAAGGTTCAGGGTCGTCCGATCAAAGAGGGGCACGTGGTGCGCGATTAGGCTCTATCGCCACTTTGCCTATCGCGACTTTGAAGAACAAGGACCAACCTCCTCCCAGCTGTGATACGCGAGATGCGAAGGCGTCCAGGACCCAGGACCACAGTTTCGCCGAAAAGGTTCAGGGCCGTCTGATCAAAGAGGGGCATGTGGTGCGCGATTAGGCTTATCGCCACTTCACCTATCGCGACTTTGAAGAACAAGGACCAGCCTCCTCCCAGCCGCGATACGTGAGATGCGAAGGCGTCTAGGATTTGGGCCCACAGTCTCACTGAAAAGGTTCAGGGCCGTCCGATCAAAGAGGGGCACATGGTGTGCGATTAGGCTCTATCGCCACTTCGCCTATCGCGACTTTGAAGAACAAGGACCAGCCTCCTCCCAGCCGCGATACACGAGATGTGAAGGCGTCCAGGCCTTGTCTGATTCCAAGAAAAGTAGTTATTAAGGTAGTTGGTGGTGGTTAGACATCATCTCCTTCCATAAATAGGAGGCCGGGAAAGGACCAAACACAGAGGTAGACTGTCAGTCCATCCTGACAGAGATTTCGTCTGACAAACGACTGCATCGACAGTCTGCCCAACGTCTGCATGCGCCTCCTGACAGAGAAGTTCCTCGACGTCAAGCATTGAACTCATGATGTGATCATGTTCTCAGCGTCGAATTCAGTCCCAAGTATATGTAGGCATTTTTGCCATTTTTGTAAGTATCGATGGTTGAGCTTAGCTCCCAACTGTAAAGTTTTTGAGGAAGCTCTGGTTATGTATTTTGATTTGAGACTGTCAAATTAATGGAAGTCAGCTTCTCTTTCCTTTTTATTTTGTTGTTAGCTGTTTAAAACACTCAGAATCGGAGGATCCAGTCGAGGGTCGCATATTGTAGGATGACGTATGGTTGGTCACTGCAATCTCTGCACTAGTCTTAAGTAGTCTCCCACGTTTTCTTGTTCATCTTACACTGAATGTTTCAGAATTGGAGGATCCAACCGAATGGTAGTGGCTGCATAGTATGATAGGTTTGATCAGTGTGCAGTTATCACTGTGTCGTTTAGGAACATTTCAGTGTCTCGTTTTTCTTTCCCGAGTTGCTGGAAGGCCTGATGCCCAGAGAAATCTCCTCTCTTTTCTCCCTAGTCTTCCCTCTACTCTCGCTTAAACTCAAATTCATGACTGAAGTTAGTTATGGCCCTCACTTCCTTGTGCATTTCTGGCCTAGTTTTCTGAGTTAACGATACTGTTCCGAGTTTACTTCCATCTGATCACCCCTTTATAAACAAATCATGACTTAAAACTGATGGGCGTCGGGCTCTGCTCCTGCTGCAATCCAGGAGTGACTCTCAACGCCAACACAATGAACAACGAGAAACAAACGACTATCTCCTAATCTAACGGATTAGACAAAGAAAATCTATCTATGTGGATTGAGCCAATCAATAGAAAATCACATACAAATACATACTTGAAGGAAATATGCCAAGTATATTATATGAGAACCAAGAAAACTTACAGACCATGAATGATGTCAACTGCAACTCTTCCAATATCTCCTCGTCCAACCCTTGCATGAATCCCAAGATCATAAGTTTGATATCTTTGTCTATTTGTGTTTCACCTTGGAAATCCCTCAATATATAAGCTTGAGAGGCACAAAAACCATAAGTATAATTGGGGATTAGTTGAGGATGTGACTCCTTTATGTTAGGATATGATTATAGGATAATTCCATAGGATAAAATTTGATCCAAACCAACCTGATCATCTCCAAGAGTTGGCCCTTAGAAAGAGGCGGGATTCTCCAAATTTTCCTCTAACCAAAAGCAATGCTCCCCTATAGTTAGAGATAGAGCGTTGAACCTATATCAACGCTTCCTAAATAAGGTAAGGGGGTTGCTACCCTATGGAGTAGTAGTCCCCCAACATGGCCAGGGGGCACTACCCTTAAAAAATGCCCAAAAAATGGTCGAGTTTCCAAGTAAAAAGTGTGTTTCTGGCCTTGAAATGATGGGTTTCTTCTTCCAAT
Organism: Picea sitchensis; assembly: GCA_010110895.2. Lineage (NCBI taxonomy): Eukaryota > Viridiplantae > Streptophyta > Pinopsida > Pinales > Pinaceae > Picea > Picea sitchensis. The sequence continues at coordinate 64,202 of SNQJ01S0051723.1, forward strand.
ATGACCTAGGGATCATGGAAAATATTATTTGATGGTTTCAAGGGGTTAAAACACATAGAAACACATATAAAATAACATGCAACACTTATTAAGGTGCATACGACACTTGACGACAATTGCTACACTTACCAAGGTGCACACGACACTTGGGGTGAGATACACAAATGTGGTATTTTGATGTGTAACACTCACCGATCTCGTGTGAGCTAAAAAATCCTGAGGTCTAGGGTCCGATTGACTTTTCTCCACCACGATGTATAGTGGAGATCAATCCACCCCTAGATACAACGACTATCATTTAAAGATGCTAACACGAAGTTTTAGGTCTGACTTGGCCCCACACTCAAACCCTGGATGAATTAACATTCACCATGTGGCTTCCTTTTCCATTCTATCTGCCTACATGGTTTCCATGTCACACGTGACATCCTTTTCCTTCTTGCACTTAAATATATATATAATAAAGGGGTTTGGAATCCCATGTGGGAACATTTCCCACTAGTTACCTCGGGCGCCCTCAACTCCCTCCTGAGCTTACTGTGAGATCTATGGATGAGATCTCTCGGCCAATATATTTGACAACTGACATTTCAAACATGTTGATACAGAGGAATTAAGATTGTCAAGGCCCATACTCTACTTGTCTGCAACCATATGTGGATAGGTGTCACCTCTATGACATCGTGGCTGCCAAGCTCACACACTATGTCACTATGACGTCTCTCTCTCGGGCTTATTATACAATGCATGGAACCAGGGACTGAAACCTTGTTCCCTGGATATTAGCATATCGAGACTTCTCAATGTAACCTTGAAGGTAAATCATCGATATCCCGAGATTCAACATGATCCTTGTGATAGAGATCAACGATGGAGGTTATCTCCACCTTCAGATGCAATGGTTGCTGAGTCTCACTAGTTATCACAGGTGTTATCCACAATTTTGGTCATCCTGATGATGTTATGATAATGGAAAATCAATCTCTTCACTAAGAACACTTTCCTGAGAAAAGTTACATTTGTCTGCTTCCAGAAATCATACTTTTAAGGGATGTTCACAGGCTACCTATATATTTGCCTGCGAGAATGCCTGATTCTCGCAAGCTGCATTAAGCTAGGGTGCGAAGGGTTCGCACTATAACTAACTGTCAGGGTGCAAACATGTTCCAAAGGAAGGAAAAAGATAAAATTTCGAATCTTCTAGAAGGGAATCTTCTAGAAACATGAGTTGGCTTCGAATGGTTGTTCAGGTGCTGGCATTCCAGATATCTTGGGATCATTCCTATCCAAGTAACT